>PVJH01009169.1:0-82059 GCA_004026705.1 Nesogale talazaci | reverse complement strand
GAAGTTACTGTCGGAGGAGGTCTTGGGGGAAACCCCAAGGACTCGGGGTCTTCATTAAGAAAGGAGGAAGGTTCCGCTTTGGGGAGGGAAGGTTTTTCCGAAAGTTTAGCCAGGAGAACTTGGTAAGTGGAACACTGAGAACGCAAAGACGAGCTAGACCTAAGAGTCCAAAAGGCCTATGCATACAGCATTTCTGGCAGTTTACCCGTACGGTGGCAGAAATTGTGTAGGTCTGAGAATATCGCAAAATCAAAGGTACCCTCTGGGGGCCACTTGCATTGATTGTCCAGAGGTACTGAGGCCACTCCCTAGTGGAGAGAAAAATTAGACGCTTTGTACGGAGGGTGTCAGAGAGGCCTAACTTTGAAAAATTTTTGAGGATACAACCCAAAGAGGTTTGGGGATCGGGTTTGGACTCCCCATGAGTATTGCTCATCATGAGTATTGCTCATGATGCCCGCTGCCTCGGAGATTTTCTTCTCACTGTGTGGGGAGAGAACTCGGACGGAGCGGATAGGTATCCCCCGAATGAGACGTCTGTCTATCCCGGAACAGAGGAAAGCACTACCTGGCGCGGGCGCGGCTACGCAGGCAGGCCTTGGACCGAAAGGCTGGCGGACAGGACTCACTGGAGCTCGAGGTCGATCACGCGGCAGCTCTTCACGGCCAGGTTTGGTGGGAGAAAAGTTTCTGGGGGGATCGGCGCCCTCGGCCGATAGCCGAGGGGGTCCCCAATTCCCGGGTTTCGGCACCAAAATGTAAGGGGATGGAGAGCTGCAGGAGACGAAGGGGAGCCTAATCTAGCAAAATAGACAAGTTTTATTGGGGAGGTACTAGCTCTGGCGAGGTCCAGCGGTCCGAGGGGCTGGGGCTGCTGGAGTCGCGCCAGGAGGCAAGATGGCTGCTCTTTTATAGCCCTGGGGCACCTGGGCAGGACTTCAGTGCCCATTTAAGGTAAAAGACTTGGGGATTGGAGGTAGAGAGGGCATTCAGGTCCTGACGTAACATGGTTGGCATCTTGGTATTGGGTGCAGGTGATTCAGGTGCAAAACAGCCGAGAACCAAGCAGGCCACGTGTTGAGGGGCTCATTAGGCTGAGAGAAAGAATTGTTAGGGGAATGGCTACCATTATCGGCTCCAAGGAAAGGGGAAGGGGCCAGGCCAAAAATGGCCTCAGCAGGTCAGCCTTACAAGTAATATACATATAAATGTCAATATAAATTTTGTAAAGAATGGGGTTAAAATAAAAACAATGTTCTTAAAAATAAGCAGCATTTCAAGTAAAAAATTCTTGACCTTGGCTTTGGTGCATACAAATTCCATAATCAAATAAAAATATGCATCATCCTATCAATTGAAATAGAAGTTAAGTTTTTAAAAATTAAAAAAAACACATACATATTTTATGCAAGGATTCAATAACAGGGTTTCCCCAGTGTGTGATCTTTACAGGAACAAATCACTGGGTTTTTTCTTGTTGATTGCTTAACTAGTTTATCACCATGATCCTTTTAATGTCTATATATAAATATCATTTTCTCAAATAATTTATTTTCTATTCAAAAATGTTTTAAAGGTCTATCAACCAGTGTCAGGAGAGACCAGTACCTGTAGAAAGATAACATGTTTGGTAACATAAAGAAGGGTCATGAAAAAAGTGGAAGACTTCCAATAGGACGGTTTGACACGGCGTGGCAACAATGAGGTCAAGCATAACGACATTTGTGAGATAGCGTAGAGCTGAACAATGTGCCCTTTTGTTGTGCAGTGTCCCCGCAAGTCAAAGCCCACTCAGTGCTTCCTGTGTAATCTCCACCGCAGCACAGGGCCACAAACACAATAACCAGTCTGTCAGAATATAGACAGAATATAAGTATCAAGGGGGAAAAAAGGAATATAAGTATCTGGTTAGTTATTTTTGGTGCCCTCCCACTGCCATGGTTGTCTCCGTATGAATGATACATTTATGTTAATTTTCATTGTAAATTGGATGAAAGTTTACGGAGCAGATGATCAGTTTTACATAGAAAGTTTCCTTCACCTCATTCATTGCAGTGCCTCGATGTAACATCGCGTTATCTCACTTTCTTCTTGTGTTTTATGATTAGCTTGTTGTGACTTCTAGGAGCTGTGGTGGCAAAGTGGTTATCCTTTGGGCTGCGATCCTTAAATTGATAGTTTGAAATCATTAGTACCTCTGTGGGATCAAGACAGGGTTTTTTACTCCTGTTAAAAGGAATGACGGGCTTGAAAATGCAGAGGTCAGTTCTATGCTATCTAACAGGATTACTGTGAATCACCATCAACTTCAGGATTGTGGGTTTGTTTGTTTGTTTGTTTGTTTATTGGTGACTTGCTAACATTGATATGCTTTCTGTTGTTTGCTGTAAAATGCCCACCAGCCAGATTTGTTCAATAGATCAAGCATTTCTCAAAATGTGGCACTATTCTGTGCATTAACTGAAAAATAAATATTTGACATAATCTTTGCTCTCAGAACATTTTATGAAGAGTTAAAACATCTGTACATGATGGCATTGATAAAGATCAACATGAATCTGTGTAGTGACATCATCAAAACAAAATGTCAACATTGGTCATGCTAAGGATTACTAGGTTTTATGAACCAGTTGCCCAGAAAACTGGCTATATTTTAATAAAGGTGAAATTAAATAAAATTGTAGTTGTCATAAACAAATGTAGGGACATTTATTTTTTCACTGAGCAGAAGTTTGGTCAGTAAGTTAGAAGTATAATGCAAATGGAGTCCCTGAGTAGTGAGAAAAGTTAATTTATCAGTTTTAATAATAAAAAGAAAAAAGAAGAAGCTATAGATTTGAATACACTCTGAACTAACTTGGAAGAAAGGCCTGTTGTTTTATTAAAAATCAGTCATTGAAAATGATAGCAACATAATTTTATTCTGACACGCCTGAAGTAACTGTGAGTTTGAATCAACTTAGTAGCAATATTTATATTGCAAACAGCTTAGAATTTAAGGGTAAAGATGTAAACTTCAGTTAAGAGTACATAAAATTGTGAAAGAGTGATGCTTATGACAGATTCAAGTAGGAAAACTAAATTGCGAAATGTACTGGAAAATGGAGACAGTAAAATTCTGAAACATATTAAGAATTTTGGGCTAGATAAGTAGCTGGATTAATAGACTGGGTATGAATGATTTTTTTTAATTATGTATATGTGTGTGTATTTCAGAATTGGGAGTAGTTGGCAAACAAGCTTGTATAAGGCACATGAGATTTTGTTATCATTTTAAATGTAATACTCTGTGATTAGCTCTGACTTTGCATGGCCTAGTTTGTGATCCAAGGCCCATCTGGACATTCCCTCACAGAAGGTCGCGGGAAGGGATGAGGCAGTCAGGGTGCAGTGTAGTAATGATAAAACATACAATGTTCCTCTATTTCTTGAACATTTCCTCCTACCCCTTTCCCCCACTTCCATGATCCCAGTTCTGCTTTACAAATCCGACTATGCCAGAGGATGTACATTGGTACAAGTAGGAACCAGAAACACAGTGGTGAGAGGAGTGATAATGGGAAGGTGGAGTAGAAAGGGAGAACCGATTGCAAGATCTACATATGATCTCCTCCTTGAGGGACGGACAGCAGAGAAGTGGGTGAGGGGAGATGTTGATGGTGTAAGATATGACAAAATAATAATAAATTTTAAATTATCTGGGGTTCCTGGGGTGGGGGTACAGGGAAGGAGGGGAAAAATGAGGAGCAGATACCAGGGGCTCAAGTAGAAAGCAAGTGTTTTGAGAACAACGAGGGAAACAAATGTACAAAAGTGCTTGACACAATGGATGTATGTGTGGATTGTGATAGGAGTTGTATGAGGCCCCAATAAAATGATTGAAAAAAAAGAGCTGATATCATGGCCTCAAAGTAGAAAGAAAATGTTTGGGGAATGTTGAAGGAAACATATTTAAAATATGCTTGATCAAATTGAATGACGAATTTTCATAAGATTTGTACGAGACCCCCAATAAAATGCCTAAAAATAAAGAAGAAAATGACACAATAAACTAGGACACTTATATACTGAAAGTATAGCAAACAAGATAACATTTCTCAATAGGGCTGTTTTATGTTTTAATGAACAAAATAGCCGTCAATTTATATCATGATTGTCCCCAAGTCAAGATGAATATCAACTAGCTTAAAGAGTTTCTAAAGATCCCATCATTAGTCACTCAGAATGAGTTGACAGACAATGCTGTTGGAGTCTTCATTTGTTTATTTTGTGTGTGTATATAATATAATCCAGGAAAGGCAAATCTATATAGAGGCAGTCATTGTATGACTAGTCCCTTACTTGGGATTACAGTAGGGGAGTTTAGTAGGCACTTGAGGAAATAATAGCAATGGATACAGATGTGAAGGAAATGATCCAGAATTCATTGTGGTGATTATTGCACAGCTTTATAAAATCTATTTAAACCATTGAATTTTATAGTATGTGAAATGATGTCAATAAAACAAAATACAAATAAAGTTATGTCAATTTAATAAAAACTGCCGGTCCATCACCCAAAGTCAATTGCATAGCAAAATTCATGGTGGTAAGGTTCCGCCACATTCTATAATCTTGTGTAGCAACTGGTGTCTTAAGAGTCTGTGAGGTGCCATAATAAGTGTAAAATTGGTGCTTCCCCATCTGAAAGGAAAAATAATGGTGAAAATCAACAGGGAAACAATTAGTCTAATGTCCTAATTAATGGTATTAATATTAGTCCCCCAAATCATGACTCCAGAATAACTAAAACATGCCTTGTTAAAACTATCAACTGCTCTGAGAGGGATCACACAGGAAGGTCCTAGAGAGAGTGTGAGAAAGGGGAGGGAAGGAACTCAACTTCATAAAGGGAATCTTTAGTCATCTTTCAGGTATGGAACAGGGAACAATAACACTGGTGAGAGTGCACACAACTTACACTAATCAAACATTAATAGCAAAAAGGCAGCATTTACCTGAGGATGATGTTCAGAAGGGACAGGAAACAAGGAAGAAGTGAGATCAATGATGACACATAGAGAAAATCTGAAAAGAGATGAAACAAGTTGTGTATGAATTGTTGAGTATAAAACTGATAATATGTTCTGTAAACCTGCATCCCAGCCCAAATAAAAGTTTTAAAGAATATTTTTCAAAAATATCCAACTTGTCCCCAAATGAAGCATGTTTTAGATGCAAGCAAGCATATTCTAAGCAACAATGCCATACGATTTATTAACCTTATTTGATAAATTTCATACTATTGAACATACTCTTTTAAAAAACATATTTCCTTTGTATTTATAGTGTGGCAGTCATGTGCTTATGTTAATTTTATGATTGAAATGTAGGGGTGGAGTCCAGCCTGTTAATAGCCATTGAGATAGCTATTGAGTAGCCAATGAGACCTCTATGTGGGCATGGCTTTCTCCTGAGACGTCTAGGAAATCTCGCGATATTTCCCTCGTGAAGATGAGAAGCTATCTTCCCCAGTTGTTGGGAGTTAGTCTCAGAGACAATGAATCACGGACAAGACAAGATGGCAGTGTCTGAGTAGCTGGAGGAGCCAGTGGAGAGAACACATGGCTTTGTCCTGTTGGAGTCAGACCTCTGAAGCTGGGGCGGCCACCTGGAGACCTCTGCCAGCGATGAGTTGCTTCTGCTGTTGATGGGCCCTGAACCCTGGAAGCAAGGAGCCCTGGGGAGACTCCTGCCAGCGCCGGGATTCTGCACCCCCTGACCTGTGACTTTGTGAGTCAGAAGAAGACTTTTTCAGACTGATTTCGGACAAATGGGTTAATATCGGACTTATGACTTTGAACTGGACTGGGCTGGGATGTTTTCTCAATGTTCTGTTCCTCTTGTATATATAAACCTTTTCCTATATCTCTATGCGTGTCTATGAAATTTGTTCCTCTAGTTTACCCGGACTAACACATATAGTTATAGTTCCTTTTCAGGAAAAAAAAAGACTAAAGCTATTTCTCAATCTTAACAGACCTGAAAATGAAACAAAACCACAGCCTATACAGGAAGTACTTCTGCTGCTGCTAGATGCCATCAAGTCTTTTCAGACTCACAAACACAGCACCAGCCTCAGGCAGCCACTTTGTCATCACTTTGCTATGGCACATTCTTCTTCATTGCATCGTTTGCTCAATGTACATATCTAAGGAAAATAATCAGATGATACAACCCTGACACACACCTTTTCTGATTTTAAACCATGCAGTATTTCCTTTTTCTGTTTTTACACCTGCCTCTTGTTCCATGTAGAATATCTAAGTAATCACAACAAAGTGTTCTGAAATTACCATTCTTGCCAGAACTATAAAATTTTGTTACAAAACATGCACAATTGCACCTCATTATAAGTGGAGAAAGATTGAAGTTGCCAAGAATTTTATCTTGCTTAGATCCATGATCAGTTATTCTATGTTGTTTGTCAATGGCAAAAAAAAAAGCATTGCATTGGTAAATCTAGTGCACAAGACCTCTTTGGAGTATTGAAAACAAGGACATTACTTTAAGGGCTAAGATGTGTCTCATTTAAGCCAGGATAGTTTCCGTGGTCTAGGATGAATGTGAATGTTGGACATAGAATACGGAAACTAAAGAAAAATGTGTGCATTTGAATTGTTATGATGGAGAAAAATATTGAAAGTGCCATGAACCGAAAGAAGGATTAACAAACTTGGAAAAAGTAAGGTCAGAATGTTTCTTAGAGAGATTTCGCCTTACATGCTTTGAACATGTTATCAGGTGACACTAGCCCCAGTAGGACACCATGTTTGTTAAAGTAGAGGGGGCAGCAAAAGAGAGGAAGGCCCTCAAGGAGATGTATTGACACAGTTGGGCTCAAGCATAAAACAATTATCAGAATTGCTCAGGGCGGTGCAATGTTTTATTCTGTTGGATAAAGGGCACTAGAGGTCAAAGCTGACTCAATGACAATATCAACAATTCTAATACAATTAACTCTGGTGGCACAGTGAGTTATGGGGAGGGGAGGGGGCTGCTAATTACAAGGTCAACAGTTTGAAAGCTTGAAAGCTTGAAACAGTTTGAATCCTTAAAGGATTCCAGGGACAAAATACTCAATGGTGTAGGCATCACCAAAAGAAGATAGAAGAATACATAATGTTACTACACTAAAAATAATTGTTTGTCATTGAACCATTTCAAGAAGTAGCATCTATGCAAGACCAATTGTACCGAAGGAAGAAGTTCAACATGCAATGAAACCATTAGTCAAAGACAGAGCTTTAGGAGTTTATGAAATAACAATGTAAATATTTTAATAAGCTGATGCACCACTGGAAGTATTTATTCATCTATGAAAAGCAATTTGGAAAATATGTACCTGCTCAGTGGAATACAAAAGGTCCATATTTTGCCCATCTCAATGAAAAGTAACCCAGAAAAATGAAAAACTCACTGCACAATATCATTAATGTGACATGTAAGTAAATTTTTGATAATTTAAAACAATTTGCCACATAAATTAAGCCTTGGACTCAGATGGATATTAGATGAAAGCAGAAGTAATCAGAAGCTAGCCACATGGTGAACTGACAGTGCAAATTAAGCCTATTTTTTGTGTGTCACAATACATTATGTAGAAAATTTTGAAGAACAGGAATCCTAGATAATTGCATTGTGCCTAGGTGAAACCTGAACATGGAATGAGAGGCAACTTTTAGCAAGTGATCATTTTATGGCATAAAATCAAGAAAGGTGTGTACTTCACTGTACTTATTTAAAATGTATATAGACTAAATTATCAGAAAAGATATATGAAGAGAAATGGGGCATCAAAATTCGAGGAAGGCTCATTAAAAACCGAAGATGTGCACATACCACAACCTGATGAATGTAAGGGACGCTAAGAGAGCTTACTGCTAAAAATCAAAGACAGCAGTTCATTTTGGATTGAAATTCATTGTAAAGAAAAGCAAAATCCTCACATCAGGACCAATAGATATCATCATGATAAATATAGAAATATTTGAAGTTATCAAAGATTTTATCTTGCTTGTATCCATAATCAATACTCATGTGAGCATAGCCATGAAATCAAATGATATACTATATTGGGAAAATCGACTGCACAAGACCTCTTTCAAGTGTTAAAGGGCAAGAATATCACTTTGAGGACTAAGATGTGACAGACCCAACCCATGGTATTCTCAGTGGTTTCATAGACATGTGAAATCTCAACAGGGAATGAGGAAAGGTGATTGCAGAAGAACAAATGCATTTGAATCATGGTTGTGATAGACTTTTTTTAAGACTGTAACTTTTTACAGGAGTAGACAGTATCATCTCTCTCTGCTGAGCAACCTTTGGTTTCAAACTGCTGACCTTGTAATTTGCAGCCCAAGATGTAACCCCCTATGCAACCAGATCTCTTACTAACTCATTGAAAGCCCTAATTTCTCAAGGTGAGAAACTGTAGTTCAAATCTATCAGGCACATGCCGGGAGAAGGATGCAACACTCTCCTGTAGAGATTCTTGTTGCTGTTATGAAGTGCCCTCAGGTTGATTCTGATGCATAGCAAACACCACCTGATCCTGTGTAATTCTCACAACTGTTGCTATGTGTCACTCAGTCCTCTAGAGAAGCAGGATCATTTATATCAAGAGAATGGATCACACAGCTGTAGAAGTAGGCAAGTCCTGTTGAAGTCCCCCTAGCTTGGTAACTGCAGAGATGTCTAATGGTAACTCCTGGGGAGCAATGTGGCAGGTCTATGACCTGAGTAAGGGTTTTGCATTCAACTGTAATCTTTTAACACCTGGTTTGTTCACAAAAAAACCTACTACATACTTGAATACATTGTTACGTCACAGTAATCCTGGAGAATTACTAGACCTTAATTGCAAACCATTCAGAACCCCAGAATAGCCCTTGTGGTGTACTCAGTCACAAACCATAAGGTTAGCATTTTGAAACTACCAGTATCTCAAGGCCAAAGATGAGGCTTTTTATTTTCCCAAATATTTGCAGTTCATAAACCCACAGGGATAATTCTACTCTGTTCTGAGTCAGAATCAGCTTGAGAGCAGTGAGTTCAGTGGGGTTTTGTTGTTTTTGTTATTTTGTGTGTTTGTTTCATAATTCTGACTCAGCCATGCTAAGCCAAAACCTAACTATCACTCTATGTTTGAGTTCATGTGTCAGTCTGTGTCAATCCATTCAATGTGGGTCATCTTCTTTCTAGTTTTTTAAGTATGATGTATTTTCTAGGGACTAGCTCCCTAGAAATTATATTCAAACACATAAAAACAAAGTCTTGTTACTTTTTCTTTCTAAGGAACATTCTGGCAGTGTTTCTTCTGAATAGACATTACCACCTCGAGAATTATGGTACATGGGACAGTTACACTCTGTTAAATAAGCTGCTGGCAAAAAAGAACATTCTGAGGTATGAGAAAAGGGGGATGCAAATAAAGACAGAGAGATTACCGAAGAAGTCAGAAGACTTACCCATCACATTGGATATTTGTATTTTGCAGTTGGATTT
Organism: Nesogale talazaci; assembly: GCA_004026705.1. Classification (NCBI taxonomy): domain Eukaryota; kingdom Metazoa; phylum Chordata; class Mammalia; order Afrosoricida; family Tenrecidae; genus Nesogale; species Nesogale talazaci. Next base: position 72,510 of record PVJH01009169.1, on the reverse strand, counting down.
TTAATTTGACTTGCTTCTGTTTTAATGTCCACTCACTTTGTCTTTGGCAAGGGGATAGCCAATTCAGAAAAGAGTACTGCAATCGAATCAAAAGATGAGTAAATAGTTCAAGCTCGTATCTTAAATTGTTGTATGACCTTATATGATTCACTTAACCTCTCTCTGTTTTATTTCTTCAAAATGAGGACCTTAATTCAATTGCATGAAATGGTCATTGATTTTTTTTTTATTATCAGTATTGTGTGTGGAGGAGGAGAGGTTTTTGTTTTATTTTTCTTAGTATGAGAGAGATTAATAAATGAATGCACACGTGTGTGAAGAAACGCATATTTGAGATTCTGAAACACCAGTGAAATTTTAAAAATGTATTTGCAGACTCTTTTGGAGATGATCAAGGTATCCTGCTTTATAATAAAAATACATAAACCCTATGTACAAAGAAGGAAATATCACTTATTTCTAAAAGTCATATTTTATTGTTAAAAAAATTCCATTATTTCCATGTGCATCTAACTCTGAGAGATTTTACTTCAACTAGTTGTTACATTGATTTTACAATTATACTTAAAATATATTTTTGTCTCTAGTATAAATGTTGTTAAAATGCAGGAATATTAACCTAAGACTTCCTTTTCACTTTTATGGATGTTTAGCACTGTCAAGACTCAGAATTTATCAAATTATCTATAGAGAATCTGCTTTTCAGGTATCATTCTCTTTCTTATTTAGAGAATTACTTATAAGAATATTCTTGAGGCTATCAAGTGTGAGTTCAACTTAGAGAAAGCTGCAGTTATATTCAGGAGAGTTGGAGAAGTAGTAATGTTTGGGATAGTGATATTCCAGGATATGGAATGTGTGGCAGTCATGTGCTTATGTTAATTTTATGATTGAGAAGTAGGGGTGGAGTCTAGCCTGTTAATCTGGAGATTGAGTAGCCAATGAGGCCTCTTTGTAGGCATGGGTTTCTCCTGAGATTTCTGGGAAATCTCGCATTTTTTCCATCACAAAGATGAGAGGCTATCTTCCCCAGTTGTTGGGAGTTAGTCTCAGAGACGATTAATTATGGACAAGACAAGCTGGCAGCGTTGGAGAAGCTGGAGGAGCCGGTGGAGAGACCACACAGCTTTGCCCTGATGGAGCCAGACCTCTGAAGCTGGGGTGGCCAGATGGAGACCTCTGCCAGTGATGAGTTGCTTCTGCTGTTGATGGACCCTGAGCCCTGGAGGCGAGGTGCCCTGCCAGCACCGGAATTCTGTACCCACTGGCCTGTGACTTTGTGAGTTGGAAGAAGATTTTATAGACTGATTTTGGGCATATGGGTTAATATCGGACTTATGACTTTGAACTGGACTGGGCTGGGATGCTTTCTCCATGTCCCATTCCTTTTGTATATAAATCCTTTCCTTATAGCTGTATGCGTGTCCTTGAATTTGTTCCTCTTGTCTACCCTGACTGACACAGAATGTTTGGCATTTATGCTTATGAATAGCATCAAAGTTTTCATTTAGCAAATTGAAGCTTATCTTGGAATACTTTCAGATTCATAGGTTCAATGTTGAGTATTTTGATTTAGTATGAAAAGAGGTAAGGAGTGAGTAAGGAAGAACACTGAAAATGAAGAAAGGAAGGAAAAAGAGGAATAGTGAGGGAACAAAGGAAGGATTGTGCAAAGAAGAAAGATATAAATATACAATTCAGGATACTCAGTTGAACATTATAGGGTTATACCAGTGACATTAATCAGGAAGTTACATATTAAGACATATAAACAACTTATAAAATTGTTAAAATTGCTGAAGAAACAAATTGCAATAGGAGTCTAGACTCATGCCCTGCATCCTACCAAGAACTGGCGTTCTACAATCAAGAAACTGTGATGTTAACCCATTCCCATCACCTCAGAACACCTACCCATTGTAATCAGTTATTCTAGTGTAAGGAAGGTGCTATCTTTTCTATTTATTTCTACACACCTCATTTTTTAAATCAAAGTTCTGTATGAGGCTAAATATGTAGACATTAATTTAGTAGAATTTATTTATTAGCATGGTTTTAACTGCAGAGAAACTATAGGCCATTTCTCTCCAATTTCTCCTTTTATTGACTACATGCATTATTGTTATCGAGTACCATTGAGAAATGTCCTCCTTATAGCAATTCTATGTACAACAGAACAGAAAATCATGCTACCCTGCACCATCCACATAACTTTTGATGTTCAAACTCATTGGTTGTAGCCATTGTATAAATCCATCTTAACTAGGACCTTTCTTCATCTCACTGGTCCTCTACCAAATATGATGTTCTTCTCCCGGGACTGATTGCTCCTTGTAATATGTCCCAAGTGCATAAGAATTCTCTCCTTCCTGACTTCTAAGAAGCATTCTGGCTGACTTCTTCCAAGTTAGGTTTAATTTACCAACTAGATAGGCCTCCATAGGATCATGTGGGAGTTTAATCGGTCACCACTTGATTGGAGGGAAATGAGAGAACTAGCTTTCCAAGGTCTGCCTCCTTCTCCCTTTCTCCCTATTGATCCGACCAGTGCTCTGCTGCCTGAGCTAGTACGTTGCCTGAACCATGTGTTGTACTACTGTGGGCCAAGTCAACCCATGGACCATGTATCCATGTCATGTGTTACTGAGGTATCAAGGAGGCCAACTTTACCATAATGCTGCTGGTGCATAATCACTTCCCTGTGAATACATCCACCAGGGCCTGCTTCACCAAGTTCTCTTGCTCCTGACTCTTGCTGCCCATCTGCTGTCTACTGCCTGACTTTGCCTGAGGGCATACTCTGCTTTCTGATTCCTTGACCTTGGACTGGCAGCCCCAGTATTACAGAAAGTTTTCAGTGGCAAATTCCTCTGAAGTGGACACCCCAGTCTTCATAAACTGTCCTTATTATGGAAGTTCTGCTAAAGCCTGTTCACTTTCAGTCACCCTGCTTTTATTTGAAAATAATAGTGGCAAAGATTCCAGCATCAAAGCAACACTTAATTCCCCACAATATGAAGAATAGAAACAAGTGATGAACTACATGCATTAGTGGGTATTTTTGTTGTAATTGATGAATCGATATGGATGCATTGTTACTGATTGACGTTACCATTGTTCGCTGTTTATGTTATAGACAAAAAGTCTATGGTTTTTGGCTAATGTAGAAAGTGAAGTAACTACTACTATGGTTTTGTGAGTTGTTAGGTGCCTTGCAGTCTCATCCAACTCAAAGCAATTCTGTAAAACAGAAGTAACTGACAACTGGTCCGACGCCATCCTCACAATTGTTCTGTATTTGAGCCCATTGTCACAGTTATTTTGCCAATCCATTCTATCAAGGAGTCCTTTTTTCACCATCCCTCCACAATCCTAAGCATAATGTCCTTCCCCAGGGTCTGCCTTCTCTTTATAACACAACCGAAGTCCTTGAGATGGAATCTTGCCGTACTTGCCTCCAAGAAGTATTCTTGCTATATTTCTTTTTTTTTTTTGCTATATTTCTTCTAAGACAGATTTGTTTGTCCTTTTGGCAGTCCATGATACTTGCACATTCTTCACCAATGCCATAGTTTAGCACATCAATTTTTACTTCAGTGTCCACTTTATTCAATATCCACCATTCACAAAGCATATGAAGTGATTGAAAATACATCTTGTTGGATCAGTGCTCCTTAGTCTTCAAAGCAACACCTTTGCTTCAAAAACTTGTAAAGGGGTCTAATGTATCAGATTTACTAAATTCAAAGTATCCTGTTATCTCTTGAGTACTGCTTCCATAAATATTAATTATGGATCCAAACAAGATGAATACTTGGAAACTTCAGTAGTTTGGATTTCAATAGGATAAACTCCATTTATCACTTATCTATTGGCCCAGTTGTGAAGGATAAGGTTTTCTTCACATTGAACAATAATCCTTGATCTTCATCAGCAAAGTGCTTTAAGTTTTCCTCACTTTCAGCAAACAAGGTTGTGTCATCAGCTACAAGTGTTAACAAGCATCCCACTAATCCTGATGCCCCATTCTTCTTCGTATAATCTAGATTCTCTAATTTTTGCTCAGCATACCAATCTATTAAATGTAGTGAGAGATTACAACACTTTCTTGATTTTAAATCATGCAATATTTCCTTGTTTGGGTCTCAAATTGCCTTTTGTTCCATGTATAAATTCTGCATGAGCACAATAAAATGTCCTGTCATTTCCATTCTTCTTTAATATGTTCTCACTGTTGAATGCCTTTGCATAATCAAAGAAACACAAGTAAACCTCTATTTGGTATTTTTAGCCAAGGTCCATTTCATATCAACAGTGTTATACCTTATTTCATGTCTTCTTCTGAATCCAACCTGAATCACTGGCAGCTCACTGTCAATGCACTGCTGCAACAGTGGTTGGATGAACTTCAGCAAAATTTTACTTACATGTGATATCAATATAATTGTGCTTTAATTTATGCATTTTTTTGGGTTCAGGGAATGATATTGTTAATTGTTGCTGAGTATCTATGAGCCTGCAACTCACAAATCACCACAATAGAACAAATTGACAGACATGTGATGACCATTATAATAACACACAGAATAATTTCATGACCCTAAAAATATCTTCTGATTTACTTATTCTTTACTCCCATCTCCCTTGAATCTGATAAAGTCTCGTCAATTTACAATTCTCATATATTTGAAATCACACAGCCTTCAGAGACATGCTTCTTTCACTAAGCAATATGCATCCAGGGTCCTCTGTGGCTTTTAGTGGTGGCTTGATAGCTACCCTCTTTTTAACACACAATATTATTCCATTATATAGACACACCATAATATATCCTACTTAAAAGTGTCTTGGTTGTCCAATTTTAGCAACTAAGAAAAAAGTTTCTATAAACATTCATGTACCAGTGTTTCTGAGGTCGTTAAGTTTACAATTAAATTGAGTGAAAAAGACTAATGAATCACATGATATCCTGGATTAAATAATTGTGTTTAAGTTCTGCTTTAAGTATGACTTTATTTAGGTTTTTCTTATCAGTTATGTTCAATGAGACCACACAACTGTGAAATTAATCCTAATCTCTTCTGTGTTGTGTTTTAATCAAAAGGGGGATCAAATATAGCAATAGAATCAGACACAGGGAAAAGACAAGATGTAAGAACTATGGAAGATCTGTGTCAAGATTATTTTTTAACAAGTAGATCTCTAGTTGTCTCAGCAATTTGTTGACAATTCTAGTGCTATCATACATACCACTGATGGGTAACTTAAAGAGCAGAAATAAATGTTCAAAGTCCATATTAGGACCTCAACTATGTCCATTTCACCCATTGACGATTTGACTAGTTCTCAGTGGCGCCCAACAATTGTTGGCAGTCTTCGTGAATAGAGAATCCTCACAGGAGACTGTCTTCCCTTTTGAATTTGTCTATTCTAGTCTTTTTTTAGGATATGACTTAAAACAATTAGGTTTAGGACCCATAATATTCCAGTAGGATCTCATTAACTTACAATGTTGGGCTTCATTTCCAAGCAGCACCATACTAACAGAATCAGGGTTTAAGACATCAATGCATATTTTGGACCATTGAACTCAGTGTTTTATTTTAATGTTTGAAATGGACTTGTATGTCATTAAAGATTACACTTCAGTTTTACTTTTCCTCCTTTTCCTTCTTGCCCTCACTAATATTTGGATTTGATAATAAGATATTTGAAGATTTACTTTCCTATGAAGTATTTTTGTTATTTATTTTTGTTTACTTTTTCATGTTAAATCTTCATTTGTTGTTTCCTCCCCCATTCCCAGCCTTCTCCCTATTCCCACCCCATCCTTGAACTCTACAACATCCTCAAAGTTTTGTCTATTGATGTATAAACTACATTTCGTGTTCTCGGTCTTTCCTTATAAGAATGGTGATATTAAATGTTTATCTTTGTAAGATTTACTGAGTTTGCTGAGCTCCAACTGTGTCTTTAACTCAATTTCTTCTGTTTCCATTGAATTATCTTTTCCCATTTATAAAAACTTATTAACTGTGTATGTGTGACTCTCTTTCCACTTCATTGTTTAAAAATATCTAAAATGAACATGGGGATCAGATTAAGTTGGCAAGTCAGTCTCATCTTAGAATCACTTTATCACGCCTTCTTTTCTTCTTAACTCTAGAGAAAATGATGAATATGCTACAGTTCCCTGTATTTCTCCACTCTTTGGAAGAATATTTATTTCAAAAAGTTATTTCCATAGCAAGATTTTTTATCTGAGAAAAGAGGGAAAAAAGAAAGAAAGGAAAAGTATTTTCCTTTAAATAGATGCTAGATGTTTTCAGAATTTGATATTCTCCTAGGGACTTAGCAATGAAATCTTGCACACACTAGAAAACACTGTATTATTAAGATAATTTAGAATTAAAAATGTAAACCACAATGATGGTTACTTAAAATTTTGTAGTTTCTAAAGTAGTTGAATAATGCGATTTACTTACAATGGGGCATACATTCTCTTCTTTTGACACAAGGATCAGTCACATTTCCAGTTGTTTTGTTTTCAGAGGAGTCTATTTAACAATAATGGGCCACAAGCTAGTCTGCTAACCACAAGGTCAGCCCTTTAAACCGACCAGCTGTGCTGAATGAAAAAGATAAGGGTTTCTGCTCTCATAAAGGTTTAAAGCCTTCGAAACCCACAGTGGAAGTTCTACTCTACCCAACAGGATCGCTGTGAGTAGGAACAGACTCACTGGCAGTGAGTTGCATTTATTTTTAGATGGAATTATGTAACAAGTTCTCAGTAGAATGAATGTGGAGGTTGTATGCCACAAATTCAGATTGAAGTAGCTAAGAAGTTAGCGTGGTTTCTTCACATCTCTTTTTTTATCTCTAGTGCTTAGATTCAAGTACAACAGTTCAACAGAAGCCTAAATCACTGACAGACTTTATGAAGTAGAGCTGCTAATTTTACATTGAACTATTATCTAATAAAATACGTTATTACGATTGTCTGGAATCAATATGAATTTTAGAGTTATTTTCTAAAGCTGTTAGATTATAATGAACAATTATATCTTTAGAAATAATGTGCTTTGTGAGAGTAGATAATATAAAAATTGGATATAGTCTTTTAAATCTTTCCTTATTCACCTTTGTGTGAAAGTTTACTTCAAATTTTCAAGTATTAAACATATATAACATTATTTAAAAAATCATTTTGCTAAAAAATAATCTATGATGCAGGATCATAGAAATTTGATCTTCAGCTATTCTAGTAGTTACATTTTATTTGAAAAAATGCATTTATAAGAAAGTACAAAAGCCAGACCTAGACAATTTAAAAGTTGTAACAAACCTGAAATTTGACCTTGTATTATTTCTCTTTTATTAAAATGCAATTTTATTTAATTTGGATTAGCTATTTTAAAGAACATATTACTCTAGTCAGAACAGTGTTTTAGAACTCAGCTGGGTCACAGAAACTTTCTCACCACTCTATTCTAATTTGCAGTTTTGCTATAATAAAAGCCCTAAATATATTGCTACTGTCTAGACGTTTTATCTGAAACAAGTGTCCTTTGTAGTCTCAGAGGACTTTTCTATTTTATTTCCAGTAAATCAAAGTCTGTGAAGAGCTTTGGTTCTTATTAAGACATACCCTTCACAGTCCAGTGATTGCCAGCGGTGGCAAGCCATTGACAGCTCATTTACATATAAGTGATGACTTCCATCAGGTAGTTGGCACAAAAACACAATGGACATTTAGAGCATATCCAATATTTCTTATTCTTTGATGAGCACCAAGTGCCAATTTTTATATGGAAACTGACTATTGAAAAGTGAAGGCTTCTTTTCCCTGACCTTACACTGTCTTCTACAACTCCAGAGTGACGTATTGTCACTGATCTCAATGTGGGCTTTTTACTCTAAATAAAATAGTCAATAGCCCCATTTCAGTTTATTAAAAGTCAGAAATAAATAATCAAATTTATCTAACAAGAGACAGGAAATGGATATATTTTAACTAGAGAAAAAATAAGTATTTTTGTCACTCCTAATATCCACAGTTTATTATTTATAATAAGCAGTGTTGAAAGTTTTAATTTTAGTTCTTCATATATTTGCCATCTTCAATTAAATGAACCACACTTCCTAAGAAGTACTATATTCAAGTTTTTGAGTGTCATTCATTATAATATCATACTTTTCCTCTATGGTTTGGAGATATGGAGGTGAAGGCAGAAGACGGAGGTGAAGGAAAACCTAATTATGTTTGTGAAAAGAAGCGGGTTAAATATTTGTTATCAGGCTCAAATCAACTCATGTCTAATTTTTAGAAAAAAGGAATTGTGCATTTCAAACTTTTCCAATACTGAAATGAAGAACAACAGACTTTTCTCTTGAAGGGAGCACTCAGCTACCAATAGGAAAAATGTATGAAGTTTAGTTTCACAGGGACTTCATTTTTTATTTAGCATGATTTTAAAAATTGGTTTTCCTAAAATTTTATTTTGATAATTTCCCCATGCATTCTAATAGTGAAATACTTAACATTATATAGTATGAGGGAGATTTTTTCCTATGAAAAGCAAAAAGTGTACCGAAGTGACAGATTACAGATATACGTTACAGATATAACTGAAACCTTTCATAAAATCCCCATCTCGTATTCAGATTCTGTTCTCTCAGCTTTTGCTCATTTAATTGTTTCTTTACCTGTTTGAATGGTTTTCTCTATCTCCTTGATAAATAGGTAGATCAGGAAGAAAACGGATGGGTCTTGTATTAACACTCTAGCACTACAATAACAGAAATGCCCTAAATGGAACACTTTGACAAACGAATTTATTCTCTGGAAGTTGAGAAGCTTAGAGTCTGAAATCAAGACACTAAGTCTAGGTGAAAGCTTTGCGTCTTTTTCCTCTCCTTCTGGGAAAGGTCTTACTCCCTTTCAATACCTGTGGGTCCAGGATTCCTTGATATCTCCAAATATGTTGGCATTCGCCTTACCAAGAATCCAGGAGGGTCTCAGAGCAGGGTCTCCAGATACAAAAGATGTGCATTACTGTTGGCACATCTGTCTTAATGGTAATGGGTCTCTTGTTTTAACTCACGTTTTAATCTCTCTTATACCTCAAAAGAGACTGATTCTAATAGAATCTAATCCTACAGATTGTATCCTGCATCATTAGTGTGATGCCTTAAATCCTCATAACATTATAGCGATTAGGCTTTACAACACAGGGCATTTACATCAGAGCACAAAGTGGAGGATAATTACAGTCTACTGAGAATCCTGGGATTAACAAGAGGTTATACAATTCAATGCAGCAGGTAGATAAACAGGTAACATTAAATACAAGTCTTAAAAAAACTATTATTAGCTATGTTTCAATTCTTTCCAACCCAAAAATAAACTGAAGAATATTATATTTTGATCTAACTAAAGATAATATGAGCAATCAGAGTAGGGTAAATTAGAGTAGGGTAAATTGCCATAAATACTAGCCTTTACTTTTTGCAAAAACTGAACATTGGATAGTGTTAGCAAAAAGTTAAATAATTCATTGGCATGAATAAGTTCAACATTAACAGGAATACATGAGACTCTCTTGATTTATCTTTATTATTATGAGAAAGCAAGTATGCTGCTTATCCAAAGGATATTATACCCAACGTTTCTAAATTCTTTGTATATATTCAAAGATGTTTTTCCACTTTTCCTGTGACATCATACCGATCCATTTCCAATCCTAGCAAGTCTTTTTGAGTAGATAGGCTTAATCATTAAAAATTAACTTTGTGCTGAAAAAAAGTCATTCTTCACTTTGGTGGTGTATAATGTTGTCTAAATTTCCTCTCTCTCATGGAGTTGGCCACTAACTTGCCAACAATCCTTATGTTTGCTCTTTTCAATACTGGATGTCCATTCACTATAAGACAAAATACAGATTCACATTAAATAATCTTCAACGAATTTGATGAGAAAGTCGCATGTATCTAAAATCCCAGAATATTACAGGAAATCAATTATGCTTGGTGTGTAATATGGAAAAGAGTAAGAAAAGAAAGGTTTTATCTGATGGCTTTGATTCCCTTGTATATCACGCAAACAAAATAAATAAGACCAACTGCTGGGCTGAGAAATAAAGGAACAGCAGAAACTGGATTCCTCAAATAGCATGCTTGAAATGAGATGTGACCTGTGTTAGAATCTAAGTACAACAGCTTTGAAATGTTCTTCATTTGCATTGTAATCAACTCTGATATTTACATTTGAATCAATATAAACCAGGACTTGTATAGATGATTTATTTCACGTATTTCCACTCAATCTATCTTTATGTACAAATGTGCAATAGTCATGGTGCTAATTTTTATATAGGGCAGTTTCTTTTTGCTCTTTAAGCCTAATAATTGCTATTAAAGATATAGAATCTTGGTGGTTCTAATCCAGCAGAACTCTCCAGGAGCAAGGCTGGGCCTCCTACTCCCACCAACTCCCACCAGGGACAGTGATGCCACCTCCACCAAAACAGAAGATATAAAATCAACTTCCAAAAGCCAATTCAAGTTACAAGAACAATACATTGCTAAAAAGAAGATAATTATAGTAAGAAATGGAGTAGTGCTATTGTTTCATCTATATTATTATTAAACAAGCAGAAAAATTCTCCAGAAATGTAACTCAATGAATTGGTATTTAAAATAATTAGCAATAAAATAATTAGTACTTGTAGTTACTGCTGCTACTGCAGTCACAGAGAAGAGTAACAGAAAGGACCTGCTCTTCTAGTAGAGTTAAATGAGGAGAGAACAAGATAACCATACTGGTTATTAAGATACAAATTTGGGGGGAAATCAGGTTGTGGATTTGTTTTTGTTGTCTTTTTTTTTGCAAATATACCATATTAAGTGTGCATTTCATCAGTTAGAAACAGCTGAAATATGAACCCAATCAAAAGTGAAAATTGTGATCCAACTTTTCATTCCTACACATGTATTAGTGAATTCTGGCATAAGAAGCAATCTGTTTCCTCACTTTTGAAATAGGGACATATGTTTCTGACATTTCACAAATATTCAACATATAGTTGAATCATTATTATCAATATTATACCATTGTAGTAAGGATCTTAACAACTGTATAATCAATTTTTTCAGAATTATTTTAAATTAAAAGGTAATTTTATTTTCAGAAGAGTAAAAACACATGTAAAATTGATATATTTTAACCTGTCAAGTAAAGATTCTTATTCTTCATTTTTTTCAAAAAGCAAAATGGATTGAGAGAGTAGTAATTTTGATAGAAACAAATGAAATCCTGAATAAAATATTAAGTATAATTTCACTGCATTGCCAAGCTGGCAGAGATGGATGAAAACATAAATGTCAAAATGCACTCAGTAAATTTAGCAGATATTTGATTGTAGAAGTCAATTTTGGTTGCTTGAGGTTTTTTGCTGAACCTGGAAAACACAAATTCTGCCTTGAGCAGGGAGTAGACACCGGAGAAAAAGTGGAAGGTTCACCCGAGTTGGGGAGCCCTGCATGAGGCCACAATACATAGCTAGAGCCCTACGGACCATACCATTGGGGTACAGGGAATGATGTCTTCACTATTTTGCACTACTATAATAAAATATCACAAAGGGTGGCTTTGAATAGCAGGAACTCATGTTCTCACAGTTCAGGAGTCCAAGATTTCGAATTCAGGATGTGGCTTGAGATGGAGATCCCTTCTCTGCTATTTCAGTTATAATATAGCACAGCAATCTTGAGAGCTACTGGACTACAGAGACACACGTCATTGTAGTCCATATTCCTCTTAACCCTATGTGGGTCTAAGCTGCTCTCTGGAACATTTCATACCTCAATTTGTGTTGATTTGTGTCTGCCATACATTGGGATGATTCCATTATCCAAGCAAAGAAACAAATTCTAAACAAGGTAATGTTTACAGGTGGAGTGGTAAGACTTAAACACATTCAGTAGCCATGCAAATTCTACGTAAGCAATATCTGAGTACCTACATCCATGTTCCCAACTGCCATCAAGTTTATTGCATTATAAAGTTTAAGAATATAGCTCAATTCCTAATAACAAATGGATGCTACCTTGCAATGTGCCTGAAAAATTATTATAAGGACTGTATAATTCTGTTAAAGTTGTGTTAGACTATCTGAACATTTTATTTAATTTTTGATGCATGAAAAGGTATGTTATAAAGGAAGATAAACATTTGACAACCAGATGTTAGGTACGAACAATAACAGCTCAGAATTATAAACCAGTTTGACTGAAAAACACACAGAAATGGTCTGCTTTTATATGATATGGTCTCAGAAGGTCCACATTATACACTCTACTAGTTAAAGAATAGCATGGCCAATAAGTGGCATATGACTGTATTTTCTTGTTGTATTCAATGCTATCATGCCATAGCAAACTCATGTACAAAGAATAAAACACTCTTCTACCTAGAACCATCGTTACAATACTTCCTATATTTGGGGTCTCTGTGTCGATCACCTAATTAATGACCTCCTTCCTCTTCTTTGCTTTCCTACTTTACCAAGGATGATGTCCCTTTCTAGGGACTGGCACATCCTGATAACATGCCCCAAAGTCTGTGAGATAAAGTATCACCATCCGTACTTCTTCCAAAAAGGTTTTATTCATTCTTGTGGCATTCAGCATATGTTAATATTTCCTAAAAAATAAACAAACACAAGCTCGCAGCCATTGAGCTGGTTCTGACTCATAGGGACCCGAATGAACAGAGAACTTCCCTTGTGGGTTTCGCGACTGTACACCTTTTCAGGACTGGAAAGCCTCATCGTTCCCCCACAGAGCAGCTGGTGGTTTCACACAGCTGACGATGTGACACTAACACCATAATCCAAAGGCAAAAGTACTTCTTTAGTTTTCCTTATTCATTATCCAGCCTTTGCATAATATATAATGTGACTAAAGATACTGTGACCAGGGCCTGTGCTCCTTAGTCCTCAAAATGATAGTGTTACTCTTTCAACACTATAACAGTGTCGAGTGGGGTGTATGTACTATTGTATTTTTTTGTTATATCTTACTTTCATTTTCTTCACTTTCAACTTGAACAAATGATTGTGTCTTCTATCATCTGCCCCTGGTCTTCTTCTGGCTGATGAGATGGAGAGTCTCTCCACAGCTGTTTTCAGGTTGGTTCCTGTGAGTTTCATATGGTGAGGTCCATGCACATAGTTACTATTGTACTGTTGAAAACCATGCTGGCGATAAATAAGAAGATGGTCTTGCAAAACTCTATCATATGTTCCTCAGCATTGTTTCTATCACTATGGCCATATTTTCCAACTACTGATCTTGTATCATTTCGTCTAACTTTTACTTATCAGTCAGTATCAATTACAAATGTATCTTGACTTCACGTATGATCAATTTCTCAGTTTCAATTCTTCAGTTTCTTCATTTTAAGATTTACTGTTTGGTATGTATATTTAAATCATAGTCAAATCAACTAGTCTTCCTTATAGGTATATGGAGATTATCTTACCATTGATATCATTATACTTCAGGATAGACCTTGACATGTTCTCTGTAATAACGAATACTATTCCATTTTTTTTCATGAATTTGTCAGTATCAGCAAAATGACAGTGGGATGTTGTTTTCTTAGGCATAGTAAACCAAATAATTGTTCAACCCTAATGGCCAATACCAGTGAATTTCAGGTTGCTAATGCCTAGGAATGTGGAACAGAACATTAAATTTCATTTTTTGGGGGGGGCATCACTGCCCTCTGGTGGTGAGAGTAGGAGGCCCAGTAAATTTCACTTTTGATGAGGTCTGATTTTTCTTGATTTATACTGCACTTTCCAATGAATTGGAAATGAATGTCTGTAGCTGTTCATTCTCCTGCCACATCAATAAATGTACATCTTTAAAGCTTTACTTCATCCATTTGATTCAGGACAATTGTAATTTGAGGAATCAGCGCTGCTTCAGTTGTATTTTGAGTGTATTTCAACTGGAGGAACACTGTATCTGACAAAGTTCATACACCAATCATTACAGTTTTCAGACACTTGTTGTTCAGAGTGGTCACCTCCTCCTTATTCCTAGTCTTTCTTTATCTGGAATCTCTGCTGAAACTTGTTCACCATGGGTATATCTGCTGGTATTAAAAATTTCAGGTGCATACTTTCTAGAATCAGAGTAACACAAAAGCCATCATTATATGAGAAATTAACACAAAAATGATAGTGATGGGCTATATTTTTAAGAGAACACTATTCAATCAACATCAAATGTAAAAATAAAATGTTAAAATAAAATTTTATATACCAATATGTATATCTTATTCTTCAAAGAAGGAGAGAACATTAGAATTGGTAAATAGAAGATAATATATCTATGTTGACAGATATTTATAGATGACATATAAATTATCTATATGTGTCAATTTTATCACATATAGATTAAATACATATACATATTATGAAAATTCTTAATTCCAAGTCAATGTCTGATTTGATGTCCTAGATTATGTCACTAATACGATCCCAATTACTTATGTAGGTTTCCCATGACACCATTACCCTAAACTAACAAAGCAAGGAATTAAACCCCATGAGATGGCTAATTGTACATAAACAGCCCCAGCTATACAAAAGGTATCTATTATAAAACTTTTACCAGTTCAACATTTTGCAGGTATAGATGGCATTGAGAGAAAGTACTTCAATCTGCTGTGCAAAACTAATTTCACTCACGATGAGTTTTCCATCTTCATATACTGAAAGTCAGTATGTGATAAGCAAGAGTCATCCCTTTGAAATGCAGGTTACAAAGCAATATGCAAAATATAACCACAGATTGTTGTTTTTATTTGTTTTTAAAGTTGTATGCATAGGAAAAATTTATAAAATAACAAATATTAACAGGAGGTGTAATTTAAATATATTGATACATGTTAAATATATGTAGATTTAAATGCCATATTTATATAAACAACATAGCAGAGATTTTAATCATTCTAGATCAGGGTGTATTGGAGGAATTCATCCTTCATATCAGATAATACAAACATGATCAGATATTAGAATTTTTGTTTATATCTTGAGAGTCAAAAATAAACATCTTCACATTGAAAAAAATTCAAAATTAGATGATATAATTGACATTAATTTTACAAAATGTTTTCAGGAAAAATTTTTGTTCACAAAAATTCAATGTATGTGTTTATCTTCTGTTTTATTTGTGGATTATCTCTAAATTTTCATATTCACAGATCTGTAACATTATATTCATATAATTTCCCCTAAACAAATCAAGGTTGTGTTATTTCATATAACTGGTTATTTTCCATGAAGGCCTAAAAATGTATCTTTATAAGGGATCCTGGAAAGGAAACCAGCACAGAATGTAATAGAAAATTTTAAAAATATAGAAAACAGTAAGTAGTCCTTATTCAGGTTCTTGGTAAGTACTACAGGGTTATATCACCAACAATAGTGAGAGGTTATTTTCTCTGTTTCCTAATTGAGGAAAAATAATAAACTAATTATTATGCTACTTCATAGAAATTTAGTAGAAAACAAAACAGCAACATAAGGAATAGAAAGTATTATCTTGGCACTGTCCAGCAAAAATGATCATAGTGAATATAAAGCAATCATAGTCGTAGGTGAAGCATATGAATCTATTTAGATACCTGATTTTAGTGATACTGGAGGAACAGAGGTCTAAGCATGAATCTCTGTTTTGACGCATGAGCAGTTCAAACAAGTCCTGCTCAGGAGACTGGTGGAATCAATCCTGTAGGAGACTTCTGGAAACTTTCTTGAGGAGGACTCCAGGTGGGAAAAACAGTGGCAGATGGCAAAGACAGGTGGCTTTATGAAATGAGAGGCACCTCTTGCTAAAGTTATTTGGTTTTGACTTCCACTCTACTATCACTTCCCCACCACCTTTTGGGGAGATTTTTGTTCATAACTTAGCGAAATGAAGTCTCTAATGAGAAAATAACAGATCTGAAAAAGACTATTTGGGGGAACTGCTAGATGTTGGAGTATTAATTGCAAAGTCGGCAAAACCACCAGCTCCTCTACAGAGAGAAAGACTCAGCTGTCTATTCTTATACAGGGTTACAGTCTCCGAAACCCATAGAGACAGTTGTACTCTGTCCTATTGGATTTTGATGAATTGGAATATACTCGGTGGTCATGATTTTCCTTGGGGGGTTTATAGTTTCAGGAAGTCAACTCCCTAAGATTGAGGTATATGGTCAGGGAGAATAGCTTCTTCCCCACGTGGGTTGATGTGGGACTGTGGAATCTACACAGAATGATTGACAAGGTGCGTCAGTTCCAGCAGGACACCTTTATCAGGATCCCTGGAGAGCTAGGTGACAACAAAATGCATCACCGCAGCAGACCAGGAGGAAAGACATGGATTTCATGTTGCAGCCCGGAGGGTGGAAATGAAACTATCTAGAATTCCTAGACAACACTCATTTGCGTTATGAGGATCACTCTCAAAGAGATGAGATGTTGCAGAGGAATTGGTAGAAAATTCTAATTTATTTTTTTATTTCTTTTATATTTGATATTTTTAATCTAAGGAGCAGGGCTGGTACAGTGACTAAGGACTCAGCTACTAACTGAAAATTCAGAGGTTCAAGCCCACTATCAGTTTCAAAAGATATGGAAGTTTGTTACTGTAACAATTATAGCATTAAAAAAATGTGGGGGTGCTATGTATTGAACTACGTAAGGTGAAAAGCTATGTACGAGTCCCCAATAAAATAAGTAAATTAAAAAAACCCTACAGGGCAGTTCTATTGATAGCAGAACTATAGCATCTCTGTGAGTTGATTTTGTTTGATGCCAATGGATTGATTTATGTACCTACATATATGTGCAGACATTCATACACATATCTATAAGTAAGTTTTTCACATGGAAAGCTTGATTTCTCACTCCCTACTGTTCCTAGCTCCCCAAACTACCATCCTGGCAGTCGCAATGCCTTCATAAAGAGTGACCAAACACCCCTTTCTGATGCTTAGCAATTTAAACCTAGGTGAAAGTGTTCATACTGCTGATAATTACATTACTCTTGAATTTTGAGATAATTACCTTTATTATAATCCAGACAATATGTTTCAAACGAGTTGTTTAATAAACACATGCATTTAATGTGAAACAAATGAGATCCTCAAACTGAAAAGCAGACTCACTCCCATAGAGCCAATTCGGACTCGTAGAGACCCTACAGCACACAGCAGCACGGCCTTGGGAGTTGCCTACACTGTCATTCTTTACAGCAGTGAAAAACCCTATCTTTTCTCTGTGGAGGCATTACTGATTTTGAATTGCTCACGTTGATGATAGAAGGCCAACACACAACTTTATGTCATCAGCAACTGGTGTCCTTTGAAGGGAATGGAGATTTGGAGATACACTGGTATACCCAGCATAAAGACAGAGATGCAGACAGAGGCAGGAAATGAAGCAACAAAGCTATAAACTATGCAATGCCAAAGATTGCTGGGAACCACTAGAAACTAAGACGATATTCCCTTCAAATTATCAGTAATTTATCTTCAGTGGGAATCATTGGTTTGCTATGATAAATTCCCTTGTTTTAAGCTCCCAGCCATAAACCTTGTTGCTGCCATCCTAGCATCCAAGTTCAGGTGGCATGATTGACACTGCAGTGCAGAGCATCTAGGAGAACAGAAGAACACACAATGGATGCTTCTCACAAGAAAGAAGAAAACAGGGAGTCAAACCTAATATAAATGAGTGTGCAATATAAATGAGTGCAGTAAGAAAGAGTAGAAAATTAAACCTAGATACTATATGTACATAAGAGTGGCCTGAAAGATAAATGAAATACAGTTTACAGAGTGCTGGGATGAAATTAAACACTGATTACTAATAGAAGTATATTTTGTGTGTTTATGGCTTGATAATAAAGTTGTATGTACTAGGCAAAAAATAAGATTCATCAAACACCATATTAACTCACTGAAAGAGAGGAGAGAGAAAATTCTGACCTAATTAGCTTTGGAAAACAGCGCTCTAGCTGAAAAGTGAAGAATAACAATAAAAGGAATGGTGTACATAAACACTTTGTTAAAGTTTCTGGCTGTGGTTCAGGTCAACAACTCTGAAACTGTTGTACATGAAACTGCATTCAGCTCTCATGTAATTGAGTTGAATAAATAAGTAAATGGCTGGAGGATCAGAGCAGCATGCCTGGTTTCTTGCGGCTGGAGAGACAGGCTAGAATGAATTATGTGGTACAGGATTCGAGTCAGAGCCATCAGTATAAACTCTTATTTATCTTAATATGGATGCAGTAGGAGAGATAGGGAAGCAATTACTGATATACTTGCACACATCAGTAGTGTAGGTAGTTCTTGACTTACAAACGATCCAAGTTACAACAAACATCATTTACAATAGTCTGTTTTTGTTTGTTTATTTTGTTTTTGATAATTGATTTTTAGTAATGTGCACTGCATACAATGCACAATTGACTGATGCTCTAAGTGTACAACTGGCTGATTATCTAAGTCTTAGATGTTCACTCATGAATGTTCAAGGATTAGTTCTATATAAATATTGATGTTAAAGGCAATAATGAAATGTCAAAAAAGCATTTACTCTATGTCACAAGCTTACAACAGAGTATTCAAAAACCATTATTCATATATAGTTCTTCACTCTGTTCTCTGAAGAGACTAGAAACACTGTCATCTCAGTAACCAACAATGAGCACACCCTGTGTCTCATTTTGATTTTTTCAACGCTATTGTTGTTGTACATCATCGATCAATTTTTATTCACAGAAACCCTGTAAAACAGAGCAGAACTGTCCATATAGCTCCTTAAGTTGTCCTCCTTTGGGGAACAAATTACGTGCCCTTTCCTCACACAGGACAGCTGATAGATTTGAAGACTAAACAGAAACAATTTAGTTTATAATATAGGTTTCAATATCCTAATTCAAAACAAAATTGTAAAGGTTAATAAATAAATCATTGGGGAAGATAATACCAATATTTATTAGAGAAGAATTTGAGATAAATTATTTAGATATTCCCATTTCTGGGAGGTAATATTATACTCCTTTTTGGTAAGCATAATTTGGATATGCTTTTACAAAAAGAGAGTACAACAAAGGAAAAAGGGGGGGAATGTGCAGAGACCTGGTAGTGAGAGAATAACTTCATCATGCAGAAACCTGGCAAACGCTATCCTGTGGGATAGGGGAAGAAGGTAAGAAACACACTGTAATCTTATGTGAGGAAAAAGGAGCTTCAGCAATTTTGAAAATTCTATAACTTCAGTTTAAATATTGGGGAAAATATGAGACAAATACAAATTAAGTGACAGTCTATAAAATATATGACCTCAAAATTGTCAATAAACCATAAACCGCCAATAAGCAATAAAACACCTGTGAAGCCAAGAGGAGCCTAAACCAGCATGGCAAGTGAACATGATGTGGCTTCCTGGCTAAGATTCTGTCATGGAAGCAGGACATTAGTGGAAAAGACCACAGAAATCGGATTCAGTTTAAAGTTTAGTTACCAAAATACTGATGCTAGTTTCTTAGATTTGACTATTATATCCTATGATATAATTTTTTTCTAAATCAATCATTTTATTGGGGGCCCTTACAACTTTTACACAAATTATATGTCAATTGTATCGAGCACATTTTTACATATGTTGCCATCAACATTTCCAAAACATTTTTTTCCTCCTTGAGTTTTATTTATCATTTCCTCTTTTTCCTCTTCACTCTCCCACCCTTAGAAACCCTCGATAATTAAAAAAATATTTTTATTTCATATTTTACACCATCCGCTATCTCCTTTCACCCACGTATCTGTTGTTCCTCTCCCAGAAGGGGGGCTGCTGTACATCAATCATTGCATTTGGTTCCCCTTTCTCCCTCTGTTTTTTAATAAATCATTTTATTGGCAGTTTATACAACTCTTATCACAATCAGTACATACATCAATTGTATGCAGACCACATTTGCACATTTGTTGCCATCATCATTATTGAAACATCCTCCTTCTACCTAGGACCCTGGTACATATGATGTAATTTTTGTGCAGATGCTAACAAAAACAGGAGAACTAGTTGAAATAACTTTACCTTTATAAACTTCCTTTGAATCATTCTAAAATTGAAAAAAAATTAAGCTAATGTCAGAAATATTTTTTTTAATTTCCAGAAATATTTTTAAGGAGAAGAATTAGCACTTGTAATCTAATCATCAAAGTACAACAATGCAAACATGCAATAAAACATTATAGTTCTGGTAAAATTATTGTTTGTAACATAATGACTAGAGGCAAAATGGTTTTACAATTTCTTAGGCAAACTTGGATTCATCATTTATACCACATTTAGAAATATGATAAACTATCCTACTGAAAAAAAACCCACTCATTCTTTTTAGAAGTAAGATCCATTTTTAAATGCTCTCTGTTAATTAGTCTACTGCATTGCTCTCGCTCCAAAATGTTCATAGGTGTCTGTTTTCCTTGAAGTCCTTCTTCTCTCTCTACTTACTTTCTTTTTTTTCATTCTTCCATGAGACTAACCTTAATGTTGACTGATGAACTCATGTGCATTGCTAATGTGAACATCGCTAATGTTTTTTCCTGTGCCCAAAGTTCACAGCATCAACTCATTCAGTGGAGAGTCGATGGGCTGAGGATGCTCATGATATTTAAGAACTAAACCAAACCTAATAGACAGAAAACACTATGGGAAAATTCAAGGGAAAAATAGTATCTGTAAAACTCTAAGTGAGATATCGATGGATAGAGAGGGATAGACAAATGAATGATAAAGCAATAAAGTAAAATATTAATGATCAACTCTATGTATTCACATATGGCTGTTCCATGAGTGGCAGTTGCCTAACCTCGTGTCAACTTGAGGTTATTAAGAATGAAGTGGTGCGGTCTAGCCTGTCAATCAGGTCAGCCTGATGATGACTCCTTATGAGTGTGACTGTCTCATAAGGGTTCTGGGCACTTCTCTTTCTCCTTGGAAGCAGGCCACGCACTCTCTTTCTCTCTGCTTCACCCCACTGCTGAGGAGACACACTCAGGGATGGAGGACCACGGGGAGATTCTTCCACCGCCAATGCATCTACAAGACCTGCCACCCACAAATTATACTCTTTCTGCATTTGGCATCACCGAATATGCTGTGTGAGTCTGAAGAGAAATTTATGGATTAGTATCAGAGATATGGACTAGTGCCAGACTTATGAATTTCATCTGGCCTGGATGAAATTGCTCTTTGATATAAAGTTCTCTCACACACATATGAGTATTCCTGGATTTGCTTCTCTAGTCAACCAGACTAACACACCTTTTAAAAGTCTTTAAAATTAATATATATAATAAATATAACAAAATATTGGCTATCAATCTTGGGAAGAATTGGAAAACATTTTAAATCGATGTGTATTTGTGTATCCTATTATAAAATAGCATTGAAAGTAGTATTAATAGCAATGAGAATTTTTTTTTTCGTTTTGTTACTCACATTGAGTCAATAAGGCAGGCCAGGCCTGCTTCCAAGATGGCAGTTCTTCGCAGAAGTTGATGGTCTGATCTTTCTCCCTTGGCGCAGTTGGTGGTTTCAAGTTACTGACTTTGTAGTTAGCAGAGTCACACATTAACTACCATGCTAAGAGGACTTCATTTAACATAATTTTACTCTTTCCTGGGCACTATGGTATGTACTTCCTTTGCTTATTTCATTTATTTTTCTACAAATACTTGATGATATCAGCAATATTTTGGAAATGAGAACTCAAACCTTTTTAACTTTATTAAATAATATTGTATACCTACTATGTAGTGTTGTCATTATTCAATTAATGTTTTCCTGCCTCTAAAATTCATGATATTAATCACGCTCCTTATTGAAAACCTCCACAATGCAGATAGTACAACTTTTTTTTGTTGAAAATGTGGAGGAACTGAACTGTTTGTGAATAATGACCAAGGATTTCAGCCTTCAATATGGATTAAAATTCAAAATCAAGAAAACCAAAATCCTCAGGAATGGTCCAATAAGTAATGATTAAAGAAGAAAGATTGAAGTTATGAAGGGTTTCATCTTGTTTGAATACACAATCCATGGTCCTGAAAGCAGAATTCAAGGGATAATCTAACCCAAACTCTGGTATTTTCAATCACCTTGTATGCATGTGAAGTTGGACATTGAATAAATCAAAGAAAAATAGATGCATTTGAATTATGGTGTTGCTGTAGAATATTGAAGACAACATGGACCACCCAAAGAACAAACAAGTCTGTCTTAAAAGTGCTACGCAGCGGCAAGGTCCGCTACACCTCGTCTCCTGTACTTTGGACATGTTGTCACGAGACACCATTTCCTGCAAAATGACATCATGTGTGGTAAATTGGAGGAGCCACAGAAAAGAGGAAGGTCATCGGCCAAGTGATTTGATTCCAAGGCTGCAGCAGGAGCCTAAGAAAAAGGCGTGGTGAGGAACTCTCAGGACAAGGCAGTGTTTCCCTCTGTTGTGCACATGGCACCTGGCAACGATAGGCACTCTTCTACACACAAACAACTCATGTCCTGCCTGAGGCTATCGGCTATAATCCTCTATTGAGTTGTTTGTATTTATGTATATTTAATATTGCTAAAGCTTATTATTTTTTAGTGCTTAACTATATTGCTACACAATATTATACTTAAAAATACTGATGCAATAAATTATTAAACAGAGTTTCTAATATGTTCCACTCTTACATCTCTGGAATAAAATTGGTTTGACCTTTAGCAAGCTTCTTAATGACTTACTTTTCTTTGGGTATTCGTTATTCTTTACTACAAAGACAAAAATGCCTAGACATTTCCACCTGGCTATAACATTTTCTCAGGGAATTTTTTATTCTTTGAATCCTTGAAGGCCAATGATAACAAAAAGAGTCTCCTGGAGAGCCCTCCATTCTGGTTTATATAAGAGTGGCTACAGCTACTTCCACTAACTGGAACTTATTCTCTGCCCAGTGGGTAAATGATAAAGGCTTCCAATAAACGACCCAAGGAGTGAAAGGACAAGTCATGACTTTAGGATTTTCCATTTGAAATTTGTCCGTATCATATTTCTTCTTTTGAGACTTTAAAGTAGTAATAGGAAAAGATAAGGTAATAATAGCCAAATACTTTCATCTGGGTAAAAGACACAGATAAAAGATTTCTCACAGCTAACATAAATTCTAACATCCAAACAAATATTTGAGATTCATTTTAGAAACAGAGCCACCTATAAAACACCTTCTAACCTAGACAATCGTATGTAAGTATATGTTAGTCCGGAAGCCCTATCTAACTTTGCATATTCCTTGTTTTTTGTTTGTTTTTATCTCCATGGCCAGAAAATCAAAGTGGCATGTTACTACGATAAGAATCTACTACATCGTGTTCAAACAAGAGCTGAACTATTCATTTTAGCCTAATTACATCATAACAACAATGCAAAATTTTATATGCAAGGAAGCGTGAAAATTAAACAATGTTAACGTGTCCAAAAACTGGAAAGAGCAAAGAGGGGTCGGACTATTTGTGCTTATAATCTATTGAGTGTTATTTAGAATACAATTATCTTAAAGTGATTTAGAAAAAGACATTCTATGGACAAACTTTTCAATGCAGGGTTATCACTATCCCCTTTGGAAGTAATAAAAATCTTAAAGACATTTTTAGCACAAAGCTTTACATCATGAACTTTGGAATCAGAAATACAAGGTAGACCTCAATGCTGGCTTTTGTATTTACCACCTGTGTGATCTTAGAACAGTTGATCTATATTTCTTCATTCATGAATTAGAAGATAATAGTATTCCCTTCAGATGATTACTGGGGAATATAATGAGATACATAGGAAGTAGTTGAATGGATAAATGTATCAAGATTTCTGAATAAATTCTAGCTTGCATTATCATTTCTCTTCCATTTCATCCTCTCTCTTGATAGGAGCAATAATAATTTATCATCTCTGCTCTCAAACAAGCAAGCAAACAAAGAAACAAGCCCACTCCCATCAAGTCCAGTATGACTGATAGCACACCTAGAGGACAGACTAGACCTGCCCCTGCTGGTTTCTGGAACCACAAATCTCTATGGAAGTAGACAGCTTCATCTACCTCCTGCAGGGTAGTCGGTGGTGCAGAACTGTTGACCTTGCTGTTAGCTGCCCGATGAATAACCCTTTACACTTCCAAGGCTCGTCAGATATTCCTTACTGAAAATCACTGCAATTGAGTCAATGCTGATTCACAAAGTCTTAACAGGGCAGGGTAGAATGACCCCTGTGCATTTTGAACTACTGGCCTTCAGGTTGCAGCCACCCCTTGGACTCCTTCATATCTGTCCTGGTAGAGTTATCATCTATCTCTTCTTACTTGAATGTAGGCTCCCTAAAATAGGCTAGATGTTACAGTGACTACTGGCACATGGACAAATAATATTTGCTAATCATAAGGTAATGAATTAATGTTATATCTATGGCAGGAAATACATTAAAGCAGCTCATTAGCACTTGCTTAAGAACTTGATTAAGTATAAGCCAAAACTCAATTTTGTCCTTTCAAGAGTACTTGAATTAGCAAATATAAACAAAAGTAAACAAAAATAATTGTAGAAAATTTGAATGTATCCAATTATTCAATTTTTCATGCATATACCTAAATGGTAGATGAGGAATAAAGTACAGTAAAAGTATTTTTAAAGTGCTCAAGAGAATTAAATAATGCTAAGCATTTTAAACCTTGATTTTTCTCATTATTTTCCTCTCTCCTTTGTCACATGGAAACAGTGCTTTCTTTATTAAAATATCATTCTCAAAGTACCTAATTAAATTTTCTTCATTTCTCATTGTTCTTCCTCCATCTATCCCTCCTTCCTTGTACTTTTTGTCCATAATAGCCCTGATTTCCCATTTCACTTTCATTTTCCTTATTACACCTATCTGTACACATGCACGGACAAACACATAATGTATATGATACAGTCCACAAGTACACTAGGGATGGTGTCAGCATTGTGGGTTTTGAGACCTCTGTCACCCACCATGGGAATGATGCAACAGTATCCAGTAAAACAATATTGATGTAAAGGAAGTGTGCATGCTATTTTAAGGAATTTCCAGACAAGCAGCCAATTCTCTTCTAATAATTCATAAGATTGCATTACACAATATTCTAATATTCCTCTACACAAAAGTTCACATTCTAATGTGAAGGTCCTTGAAAGATAAAATTCTAGGACTTTGGTTTACAACACAAGGCACTCCACGCATATCACAAATTATTTTATCATAGATATAAAATATTCACTTTATTCATACTTATTATATAAATCAGATAGCTTTATATGTTCTTATGTATCTAAGAGTGCTACCAATTACAAAACTTAATCTTTTTGACTGAATTTTTACTTCTCTCTATATCACCATGACACTAAAGACATACCAAGACTGAATTCAAGGGGGTATAATTTTATCCTCTGTATCTTAAAGCTAAGCTATGATTACATCTAAATAGCAAGTTTCATAAAGAAAATACATAATATTTTTTGTCAAGACACATCTGTGGAGTGTTTTAGAACAGGATATTGTAAATACTCTTAAGGTTGCAAATTACCACTAGGTGTCACTCTTTGACTCATTAAAACAAATGTGGGGGTCATTTCTTACAATCCAAAATACTCCTTCATCCCTATATCTGAGGTATACTTAATGATAGCATTGACCCACCACTATAACCAAATAATAATGAGTTTTCTCCAATATAAGAACAAGGCTTATTCTGGAGTGTTCTCTAATCAAGATTGAGGAATCCACTTCACCTTCCACCCCAATCTCATGCCATCATGGATAAAACGCCTGGCTGGTAACCTAAAGGTTGGAAGTTCAAATTTACCAGCCTGTTCCATAGGAGACAGATATGACAGTCTGTTATGGAAAACATTGCCAACCTTGGAAACCTGGGGACAGTTCAATATTGGCTTGGCAGTGAGTTGTCTTGTTGTCATTGTTTTCTTTTTGTGTTACCAGCAAAAGGCTCAGGCACATCTGCATTGCTTCTCAGTCTCATATTACACATTCCCCTGAGAGTAAGTCAGATGGGCATTTTGAAAGTGCTTTTCACATTTTGATTTAGATAGAGGGTGGGTGGTGTTTACATTTCAGCCAATCAACTCTGCATTCCACAGCTCAAACTCCTCCTCAACCACCAGCACCCTTATCTTATTCTGTCCCACCCACCCCATCATTGCTCATTTGCACAACATTGTGGAAAGAAACAGCTCAAACAACTGTGAAGAGAGGTTCCAAGTGATTCAGTCGTACTTTTTCTGGGTAAAGACCCTAAAGAAGTAAGTGCTGTGACATAAATGGACATATGCACTCCCATGTGCATAGCAGCACTGTTGATAATAACAAGAAGTTGGAAGTAGTCCACATGTGTGTCAGTCACGGAGTGGATAAAGAAACTGTGGTCCATACACACAGAGTGGAATACAGTACATTGCTGAAAATGATGAGGAAACCATGAATGTCATGACATGGATGGAGAATCTTATGCTGACTGAAGTTAGTCAATCACCAAAGGACAAGTATCGTATGATACCACTACTATACAGATATAAACCAAGACAAAAACTGGCATACCGAAGAGTTCCGACTCTGGAGGCTATCACGGGGGGGGGGTGTAAGGGTAGGAGGATGAAACAGGGGCTCCTTGGGATAGGAAAAGAAAAATCAGATGGACATTTGATTCAGTCAACACATGTCCACTGTATAAAGTTCACACATGGATGCCATCCAGCAGTTCTCATTCTCAGATCAGGGGCATAGTTTTTAAGCGAAAAGTCAGATTTTTTTTTTCTTTTTCACAGATACACAAGAATTTCATCGATTCAGAAACTATTTTTCTGTGAGAAAATATATCCCAGAAATATTTTTTTAAACAGGTGAATGATTCTGAGTCCACAGAATAAATAAACAAACAAATGAATAATCTCTAGTTTTGGCTTTTCCAAGTTCTCAGTTAGTAATTCCCTATAATGGTTTCACTCGAGTGTTTCAATCAGGGTCAGTCCTATTTTTGCCACTTGACATATCTTAAGAATTTCTCAGATTTTTAAAAGTTATACCAAGTACCCTGAAACGATGATTGAAAACAGTAAAGTTTGCTAGATTACAAGTCCCACAGAAGCGGGCACATTGAGATCTAGTATATTTGACACAAGCATCTTCTCTGTGAGCAGAAGAATTTTAAATTTTCTAAAGGTACCTTTTGTTTATGACTTGGCTAAAACTCACATGCAATTGGAGATTTAATGAGGTGCAAATGTATTTATTCTGGTGTTTCATTTCCATAAAGTTGGCTAAAATTAATGGTAACTTCATGTAGAAAGTACATACACACAGCGCCCTGGTTCTATTCTACCTTTAGAATCATCAGTGTGTGTGAATCCATTACTGTGGCTATGGTGTCACCACATATTTACAGAGTTTCTTTCATTTCTGCTTTAATTCTACCTTACCCACTATAATTTCCACTTGTCATCATCGGTCCTTCCTGGTTAATTGTCGAAAATAAGGGAGCTGAAGTCTTGCTACCCTGCTCATGTGCATTCAAGCTAGTTTTGTAGACATCCTCAATTTTATAATTCTAATGGTGTTGAAACAGTTTGCTTCTGTTTTAGAACTGCCTCTTCCTGAGAAACTGACTACAGAAAATTGGATTTCAAATCTTGGAGTGTCAACCCCTTACAATAGGCAAATATTAATTAGGAGTGATTATAATTCAGTCTCGCATATAATCTTTACTCACTGTCTGAGAAAGTGGCCAAGATGCAGCCACTTAACTATTCTTTTAAAATATTTTTAGGCCTCACTTTTTCTTAGAAGAAAAATTATTTTTTCAGGAATAATTCTCAAATTTTATAAATGCAAAATATCTTGGCGACTTTAAAAAATAATTTTTAGGCCCCATTCCAAATCGTCCAATTTTTCACACACTTATCACAAATTTCCACTTTCAAGATACTGCTAATTTCTCAAACCATCTGTGTTTTAACTCCATGAAGAGTTGGTGTCATTATCCTCAAAATTTAGCCACAAAAGTCAGCTGCTAAAAATCTCCCTCTCTCTACATATTTGAACACCAAGTGTTCTTACTAGGGTCAGGCTCTTTCCTTATTTCATTCTTTCTATTCCCATGCTGTTCATATGAGCGTGTTCCTAAAATGCTGCCTTCACCCCCATCTCTACTTACTTCATGTAACTCTGGCAAAATATTTTTGCCTCTTTTGTAACTTATTTTTATGTAAGCATCAGTTTACTCCACACCACCTCAAGCTATGAAGAATAAATCTCTCCAGCTTTCAATTCAATATTCTGGTAGCTTTACAGATAAAAATACTTATGCTTTGAAGGTTAGACAGCTTGTTCAACAGTATGGCAGTGAATGCAAACCAGAGTTTGAGCTCATACGTAACTCACTGCCACTGAGCTGACACATTGGGTAGCCTAGAACTGCCATTGTGTGTTTCAGTGACAGTCACTCTTTGCAAGAGTAGAAAGGTCCATGTTTCTATCATGGACTGGATTGTAGTATTCAGACTGCTGTCTTTGAAATTTGCAACCCAGCTTACAGGTACTGTGCCACCAGGGTTCCATTGCACGGTAGTTATGAAGAACAGTTCTAGATTGTAACTCTTGAATTACAATCTTTGCTCTGCTGCTATCCATCTTTTTCATCTTAAAACAATCACTTACTACTTATAATTCAATTTCTAATATGTAAAAGGGACATAATCATGATTGTATACCTAGCACTGTTGTGATGCCTGAGTGTTATACATATATATACACATACATATGTATACATACACAAAATCCAGAGATTAAATACTATTTAAATATCACTAACAATTATATGGTAGTGCCTCTCAAATAAAAAATTTTAAATTAAAGCTATTCAAAATATTATAGAAGTCTTACTCAAGTTTACGTGTCGAGTGAACTTGTTTGCTTATTTACCAAATGAGTATGTCACTATTCTGATATTATCAGATATTTCATTAGTTAAACTTTTGGTCATAGGTTGAAGTATGTAGAACATGGTTAATCATGATGATTTAATGATGTGCTTAGACGCCATTGACCCTGTTCTGACTCGCAACACTATAATGGAAAAAATACTGGAGGGACTTGCACATCCTTGTCCTTTTCGTTGCAGCCACCTGTTAACCCATCTCCTTAATGGTCCTCTTTATTTTTCCTCTGACCTTTTAAAAAGTCTGATACCCTTGTCTCGAAACTAGTGGCTCCAGATAACATGACCAAATACATGAGATGATGGATCATCCTCTTGGCTTTTAAGCACATTTCTGTCTGTACCTCCAACACAAACTTGTTTGTTCGTTTGACACCTTGTAGTATACTCAAAATTTTCACTGACACCATAATTTAAAGGTGTCATTTCTTATGTCTTCCTTATTTATTGTCCATCTTTTGCATGTAAACATACATATGAGTGATTGGGAATATTATGGCTAGAGTCAGGCACATCCTCATCCTCAAAGGAACATATTTGCTCTTTTAACATGTTAAAATGTCCTCACTGATGGCGTGGCCACATGGAAAGATGCATGAAAACAGAGCTATAG
Source organism: Nesogale talazaci (assembly GCA_004026705.1). NCBI lineage: Eukaryota > Metazoa > Chordata > Mammalia > Afrosoricida > Tenrecidae > Nesogale > Nesogale talazaci. The sequence continues at coordinate 42,760 of PVJH01009169.1, read as the reverse complement.
GGCCGGACACAACCAGAGCCAGACTGACCTCTTCCCTGGAAGTGGGCATGGCAGAGAACATGCTTGAGGGAGGGTCCAGAATGCCACACCCACATGGAGACAGGCCAGAGGGAAGAAGAGAAAGAGAGACTGACCTGACATGTCCCTACACTGGCCCAGGATGCTCAGTGGATGATTTCCCTTTGGTGAGCTAATGGGACACAGAGGGGACTGGGAAAATGACAACAATATGTGTCACATTGTCTCCTTACTGAAGCATACATGGACAGAGGACATTTCAGGGTCACATGGTGGGGTCACAGCGTGGTCTGAGCCCCAAAAATGAATCAAGAAGGGAGTATTTCTGGATAGACAGTTGGGAGGAGAGAACAACAGGACTGATCGTTTCTGGGAGACATGCGGGAGGAGGAGGTAGTGTGAACAGGCTCAGGGATGGGGGGACAAGTGGTCCAGAATCAGTGGTGAGGACGGTATGGGAGGCCTGGCAGGACTTGGGCAAGCGTAATGTAATTGAGAAGAAGTTCTGAAACCCAAATGAAAGCTGAGGATGATAGTGGGAGAAGTAGAAAGGAAAGGAAATAGATGAAAGAACTAGGAAGCAAAAGGCATTTAGAGAGATTCAAATACATATGTAAATATGTAAATATAATTATGATGAGAAGGAAATAAATCTATGTTCATGTATTTATAGGAGTAGTACTAAGGTAGCAGATGGACCTTGGGCCTCCACTCAAGTACTCCCTGAGTGCAAGAGCACTTTGTACTATTAAACTAATATTCCATGATGCCCATCTGCCTGATGCAATCACTGAAGACAAATAGTGCATAAGCAAATGTGGTGAAAAAAGCTGATGGCGCCCAGGTATCAAAAGATATCAAAAAGCTTAAAAGTTTGAAGATAAACAAATGGATGTCTAGCTGAGAAATAGCTAAGCCCACACGGAAGAAGCACACCAGCCAGTGTGTCACTAGGTGTCAAAAGGATACAGTCTCAAGCATCAAACAAGCAAAAACTATACCACAGTGTGCTCACCCTCCTGAGAATATCAGTGAGGACAGGTGGGGGCATGAGCAAGAGTGGTGAAAAAAGCTTATGCTGCCCGGCTATCAAAAGATATAGCATCTGGGATCTTAAAGACTTGAAGATAAATAAGCAGCCATCTAGGTCAGGAGCAACAAAGCTCACTATGGAAGAAGGACACCAGCTTGTGCAACCAGAAGGTGTGGAAGGAATCAGGTATCAGGCATCAAAGAACAAAAATCATATCATTGTGTGCCCACCCTCCCGATATGGTCACTGATGACAAATTAGTGCATAAGCAAAATGTGGAGAAAGCTGATGGTGCCTGGCTACCAAAAAATAATGCATGTAGGGTCTTAAAGACTTGAAGGTAAACAAGTGACCATCTACTGCAGAGGCATCAAAGCCCATATGGAAAAAACACACCAGCCTGTGTGATCATGAGGGATTAAAGGGAGCAGGTATCAAGTATCAAGGAACAAAAATCATATCACTGCAAATAAGGGCGAGTGTAGAGTGGGGACCCAAGGCCCATTTGTTGTCAATTGGACACCCCCATACAGAAGGGTCACTGGGAAATGAGCCAGCCAGGTTGCAGTGATGTGATGATGAAACATGCAACTTTCCTCTAGTTATAAAGGCTTCCTCCCCCCAAATATCATGATCCTACTTGCACTTGACAAGTCTAGCTAGACTGAGAGAGGTACACTGGTACAGATGGGAGCTGGAGATTCACAGAATCCAGGAGTGATGAAACAGTCAGGACCAGTAGTGAGAGTGTAGATATCGGGAGGGTGAAGGTGAGGTGGGGTAGAAAGGAGAAACTGATCACAAGGATCTAAATATAACCTGTTATCTGGAGGACAGACCATGGAGGAGGGGGCAATGGGAGACCTTGGAAAGTGTGATATATGACATAATAATAATTTATAAATTATCATGGGTTCATGAGGGAGGAGGAATCAGGGAAGGATGGGAAAAGATGAAGAGCTTCAAGTAAAAAGGACTCGAAGAAAGCAAATATTTCAAGAATGATGATGGCGGCAGGTGTACAATGGTGCATGACACAATATATGTATGAATGGAAGCTGATATGCATTGTTATGAGCCCCCAGTAAAATGATTTATTAAAAAATCCAAATTGAAGGACATTACAAAAGAAAGTCCTCACCACTCACAGGAGAATATCTTAACCAATGCAATAACACATTTGGCTTCTTATATGACTGTCATGAATATTAATTATGCATCCAAGTAAAAAGAAATCCTTCACTATTTTCTCTGTATATCATGTTGGTGCTTCCTGATTATGTTGTGAAGAATTTTGATTTCTTTATGTTGAGGTGCAATCCATCTTTGATTTTTATCAGTATGTGCTTCAAGTCCTCTTCATTTTCAGTAAACAAAATAGTGCAATTTACATGTCTACAAATTGTAAATTTTTAATTAATCTTGCTCCAATCTTTTTGTTGTTGTTGTTTTGTTTTTTGGGCCATCACTGCTCTTCGGTGGTGTGAGTAGGAGGCCCAGCCCCACTGCTGAAATTGAACCTCCGTCCCAGTGGGTCGCAGTCCCGCGCACAACCACTCTGCCACCGGGGCTCAGCCCTCTGGCTCCAATCTTGAGGTGTCTTTCTTACTGTATTCTAATCTGTTCTTTGATTATTTGATCATCATACAAATTGGAAAAAGTATAATGGAAAGATGAAACTCTGAAAACACCTTTTTCCTATTTTCTAACACTCATATCCCCATTATTCATTAGAAGGACTACCTCTGGCTTATGTAGGGTTTCTTCATGATCACAATTAAGTGCTCTAGTTCTTTCTGTAATTTCTTGTAATATACACCATCTAATGGCTTTCCTTAGTCAAGAAAGCACAATGTCATCCCATCTAAATATGTTTCAGTTTGGCTTGGTCATGATTCTGGGTGGTTTGGCAGTTGTGTATAATTCATGTAGTAGTTAAGTAATGATTGGTCACTGTATTATCTGATGTGATACACCAATAAAAAAATGGATGCAACATGATAAGCCTACCACAGGACTGATTGCATATAGGGGGAAGTTTTCCTCACATGTGGTCTCCAACATTTGTCATCTCACAAGAGCTAAAAGAAGACAGAAGAAACAGGGGGATGTAGGAACACTAAGAAAGAACAGTGAAGAGCATTTTAATCTTTAGAATAAGGGTCCTATGCCCTAGGCACCTTAGTAAGAGAGGAAGATTACTGCCAAGGTACATGAAGATCTCCAAGGGATTACAAATCCACAGGTGTTGCAAGGAAACAAGAACCTTACCTTAGATCTCAAAGGAGGAAGAAGCATTTGAACTGCTACCCACCTAAATTTTGTCTTTTATACATTGAGTTGTAATTCATCCTAACGAAAGCTGCAATCCTTGATCTTTATCAGCAAGTGCTATAGGTTCTCCTCCTTTCAGCAAAGTTGTGTTCTCTGTATATAACAGGTTGTTGATAAGTCTTCTTCCTCTTGTGCCACATTCTTCTCCATTTAAGCTTCTGATTATTTGCTCAGAATACAGATTGGACAAAGATGGTTAGAGGATACAAACTTGTCACACATCTTTGCTGATTTTAAATGATGCAACACCCCTTGGTTCTGTTAGCACAACCGCCTCTTGATCCCCATGGACACAATTAAATATTTGGGAATTTCAATTCTTCTCAAGGTTATCCATAGCTTATTATGGGTCACATAGTCAAATGTATTTCCCTGTAATCATCTCCTGCTCAATCACATTTCTGGGTTGTTAGGCTTTCAACTAAGATCTATCTGAAATAAAAAATACTATCATGAGTTCCTTGTGCATGTAATGGTTCAGTGTTTTTTGGTATAATTTGATTTATTAATAATATTAATTTATTAAAATATTAAGTTATTATTAATATTATCCAGTAACTTTGCATTCCATTAGATCCACTTTTTATGAAACATGTATGGATCATCTCAAGTCAATTGTCCAGCTGAGTGTCTTTGTATTTCTTTGTATAGACAAGTGAGCACTTCCAGCATTACATCTGTTCCTTGAAACCTTCCCTTATTATTCTGTATGATTCTTTGTCCTAGATTTACACCAATGTTTTCAGTGCAGATACTCTTTTCTCTAATACTTTTGGTTCTTGATCATATTATATTTTTTGAGATGGTTGAATGCTGGTCAAGTCTATTGAGTACAGTCGCCCTAGCTATTCTTTATAGTTCCTTTTTTATGTTTAGTGCAACACTTAATTTATATATTTAGCTAATTAGTTAGTTGCCAATAATATTCTTAAATATTGCAACCTTAGACCTGAAGTTTCTCTTTAGTTCTTTCAGCTTGGGTTTCTTAGTCCAACTTTTACTTTTTTACCTTGACAGTTAAGGTTATATCTCAACGCACTTGACCATGAGTCTCAATGATTTGGCAATCCAGAAAGTTCAGTACCAGTCCACTTCAACCAATTAATATCCTCATGTGCTACATTTCATTGTGACAATTTAAAATTTTCCTTCATTCATATTTTGTACTTTCACTTTTTAAAATAATTGATGTTTATAATTGTTTCTTCTCGTGTTGAGTTTTGCCATATTGGCAAATGAAGGTCCAAAATCTTTTATCATACCATATCATAGTTTGATGAGACATCTTTTTCCTCAGTCATATTTTCAGTTTCTCCAACCTTTAGGTTCATCCCAGCACTATATTAGACAATGTTAAGCTGCTATCTTTAGGTTTTTTAGTTGTTTAATTTTTCCAGCGGTACATAGCCAGGACCTACTTCCCAGTCTGTCTTGGTGAGTGCTACTGTTGGTATTGGCATAACTCAAAACATAATAGCAATACTTAAGCAGCCAATATACAATAAATTGACAGGCCAGCAGTGAGATACACAAATAGCTAGCATTTACTGAGCTTTTGACTTAGTGATATTTTCAATAACTTTGTAATTATATTAATTATCCCAATTCATAAGTAAATATAATGAACTTGACTCAAGATAAAGATGCTTCTAAATGCCAACGTTAGGGCTTGAATCCATCCAAAGCCTACAGTCAACCCGTAAGCCACACTAGAATGTTGCCTAAAATTTTATAGAAATATATTTCAAGACTTTGTAAGTGTAGTTATGTTTCCTCAATTTATCTTTAATTTTGTATTTCTACTAAAGTTGCACTATTGGTCACAAATTTATAGAATTTGTCAATCATAAATTTTAGATATAAAAATAATTATTTAGTGTAAAAATGCCTCTTTCATCTTAGACTAATGGAAGTGCCAGAATTTGTGTCTACTAAAATCTATGTGGTAAATCAGTGTAAAATCAAGCATTATTTTCACAAGAACCCTACATGGTAGTGTCAGTTTTAAATAAAGAATGCTATTCTCAGGAAAGATGATTGACAAGTCTGAAATGGCCAAGATAGTAATTGGCAGAACAAGTATTTGAATATAATTTGTTTTTCTAATTACAAATTCATTATTAAATTGAACATCCTGCCAAACTTAGCATTTTTTATTAAATTTTCCAGCTATTACTTTATTTTTAATATACCTGCTAGTAAACAACCCACAGCATTCCTATAAAATGCATCTCTTTTTCTTAATTTATTGCATAGTTATGGTTCCATGGTTTGAGAGATAAATTAGTTCTATTACATCATGAGGTTTTTATAATTTGGGATCTATTATTATCAGTGAAAAATTTGTATCTGAAACCCATCATTTCATATCTGGATGGTACATGAATACTATATAGATATGCATAGGTATTGTAATGTTTGAAGTAATTTACTATGTAATCTGTCACTTGTCAAACACCTACATTGCTTAGAGAAACACAAAATATTATTGGGTTATGAGACCTAAATATGTCAGGAAGTTGCTCATAACAGGAAAAAATAAAGAGGTTATATTTATCAAAGCATAGCATCAAAGCACAGAGCAATTTACTGAAACACTTATAAAGCAAATAATCAAACAAACTCACTGCCATTAAACCAGGTCTAAACCGTAGAGGCCCTTTAGGAAAGAGTATAACCAAATCTTTTGGGTTCCCAAGGCTATAAAGGTTTAAGAGAGCAGAATCCTTCTCTCTCTCCCCTACAGGAACTGGTGGTTCTGAATTATTCACCTTGTATTTAGCAGAGCAACATATAAACCTGAATGTCACAAAGACTCTTAATAATAGAATAGGTAACATATATTTTAGAAGGATTCCCAAAAGAAGGGCATGTGTTAATTCATCAAAAAGAATGCTGAGTTGACTCACATTCTTATATCAATTAAAAACTAAAAAGAGGAATTGATACTAGTCTAATACAAATAGAAAGTAAATGTCTAGAAAATAATGATGACATTTGTACAAATATGCTTGATACAATTGATGTATGGATTGCTATGACATGTAAGAGCCCCCCCCCCAAATGAACTTTCAATTAAAAAAAGTTTGTATATCTTTTCTTTTTAAATACTTTTTATTATGAATTGGGTGAATGTATACAGAGTAGATTATCAATTTACAATCAACAGTCAACAAATTGTAGAATTACAATCAAGAATGCATACCAACTTGGTTTCATCTTTGTGTAAATATCATCCAGTCATTTAAGTCCTTAATCTGTACAAGTCAACCATTCATAATTGCAGTCTGAAAAGCTAGCCAATACATGTATGTTTTCATTTTCTAAACAATTTTTAAAATTTTCTACCATTTGCTAAATAAATGACACTATCAAAATAATTGCTTTATACCCTAGAGAAATTTTTATAATATCTATTTTAAAATGATAATGACACTCTAAAGTAAACAAGGACACAAAAAAACATAGATATCTGAATGGATTAAGGTTCCTATCTATGATAGTCATAACCTAGAACTATTAGTTCTTAAGATTTGGCCTAGGCACTCACCCTCGTGAAGAGATCAATGCTATAGGAGAGTGAGGCACAGAAACCAGATGGTGCTTGACTATCAGAAAGAATAGTGTTTGGGGTCTTAAAAGTGTGTCTTAAAACAAGCAGGTGGGGGGGGAGGGTTTAGCTCTTTTATTTTTTAAGAGGAGCTTATACCAAGAGTTCAAGTGGAAAATATTTGAAAAATTATGTGGCAAAATGTGTGCAAATGTGTTTGATACAGATGATGTACTGAATGTTATGATAGCTGTAAGAGCCTCTAATAAAAGTATTTTTTTTAATTTTTTAAAAAAGAGGAGCTTATACCAAGGGCTCAAGTGGAAAATGTTTGGAAATGTATGTGGCAACATGTGTGCAAGTGTGTTTGATACAGATGATGTTCTGAATATTATAATAGCTGTAAGAGCCCCTAAAAAATTATTTCAAAAAAAAAAAAAAGCAGTCCGGGCTGAGCCCCGGTGGCGTAAGTGGTTGAGTGCGGGACTGCAGCCCGAGGACTTTACGGTTCAAATTCAGCGGTGGCTCTTGGCACTGGGTGGCGCCCACGACCACCAGAGGCAGTGATGCAAAAAAAAAAAAAAAAAAAAAAAAAACCACAAAAAAACAAGCAGTCCTTCTAATGAAATGACAACCTAGTCCATATGAAAGAAGCACACTAGCGTGTGTGATCCAAGCGTACTAAACATAAATAATAAAAGCAAAACTCTTAGGAAAGAAACATTTCCAGCACTTACATTGTGCATGCACATCTGGTTTCATGACAGAGGAGCTCTGGTTACGGGTTGTGCTGCTAACAGCAGTTCAAAACCACTATTGGATGCGCAGGAGAAAGATGGAGCTTTCTGTTTCAGAAAGGCATCGAGGCCGTCCTATGCTAGTCTATGGGGTCCCTAAGAGTCAGCTGACTGGCCAGCAGTGAGTCTGGGTTGGGTCAGGGATGACAGTGGAAGCCTAAAATCCATTTTCAGGGTACCCACGTGAATTAATACTCTGGTGAACCTTCTCTGACCGGAGTCCTGGGATGTGAATAGCAAGGAGCATTGTATGTCAATTGTGGAAGATGAGATAGGTCAAATGTAACCCCTTACTGTTTTATATCCCTTTTAACTCCTTTTACATTTGTCTGTTTATAATATTTTCTGCTACCTTTTTGGTTGGAGATTTTTTCTATTTTGATTTTTTTATTGATGTTGGAGTTTTTGTTTGTTTGGTTCTTATTTATGTTCTATAATATTTTCTGTGGATGAAATCTAGAATATTTCATTAATAAGTGGGAGGGGGCAACTAAAGATACTTGTTAAGGACCCTAAGGGAGGAGTATCCATGATAATAAGCATGGAATGAGCCACTTTGGTCCAAGTTTCTGGACACATCCTTTGACGCTGGCCAAATGTCATAGAACACTGATGAACTGAGTCCTAGCTCTTCAAGGGGGAAAACATACTCCAAAGGCTACACCGGCAAGATATGAGGCAGAAACTCTACCCAGTGAACCTGACTTTACCTCAAAACACACTTTAATCTAAGCACTTAAGACTGAAAATTCATGGTGGTATTGTAGAAGACAACTACCAACTTGTGAGTTTGACCACTGTACTAAGATTATTGGACTGCCATCAGCAGACAATCATTGACTTACAACATCAGTGTCCTTTATCTTGATATATTAAGATATACATTGTTCCAGGAAACCTGTGACTGACAGTCTCAGTGAATATTATTATAAATTTCCCCTGACACTCAGTTCTCATTGTTTGTGTAAATACCATCCAGCCAAGAGAGGGTTGATTCTGTCTGTACAAGTGAATAAGTCAGGTCTTGCAATATGCAGTTAGCCTATATTGGCTCAATATCCCTCTCTCAATAGTGCTTTCAAAAATTAGTTCCAGGGCTAATTAATGATAACATTAACAGAAGATCATTATGTCCCAGGGAGATGATTGATAAGACTCTGTACCATAAAATAAAAAGGTGGCATCCAAAGGGAACAAAGACAAATAAATAGAAAGAATAGATCCAGGCATTGAGGCTCTTACTAAATCCAAGCTCCAATTTCAGAACAATTAGTTTCTACATCTTGGCCCTGCTCAATACTTACCCTTCATGATACTTGCTCTCAGAAAGGGACCACAGAAGATAAGGGTGCTTCAGCAAAATCTGGTGAAGAATTCATATGGTGCGGGGCTCTACGATAGCATAATGTCAGGGATATTAAAGGCTTGCTTCCAGACAAACAGTCATCTCAGTGAGATGTCAACTATGGAAGTTCACATCATATGGAAGAAGCACACCAGCATCAATGACCCAATGATTTTAAACATATAATCCAAATCCAGAGGAAGGAGCAGTATCAAAGCTGTCTGGTTTGTAGAAGGCTATGGAAACAGTGAGTGCCCATGGTTGCATTTGTAAGACCTACTTAGGAAATAAGCCTCTGGTGATGTCCCTCTATCCATAATAGAGGGATGGGAGGACATTGGTTACTAAACAGAGTGCATTAGAGGGATGACTTTAGAAGTTGAAAATGATAAACTTGACTTGAATGATTTATTTAAACCTTTCAGTTGATTCCACCTCTCATGTTGAGCCTGAACTGGTTTTCAACATTTTCTGTATTTAAAAGATTTTTTCCATATTTGGGTTTATCTCAGATGTATTTTGTTATTGGAAATACTTTCCTGAATTTTTGTTATAAGTTTTTTTTTCTGATTTTCACTATATGAAACCCAAGATTGAGGAACTTAAAGAGACAGCAATTAGAAACAACGTTTCTGGAGGTTACAGTTGTGGTAGTGGGTGGGATAAAAGGAAGTTGATGTGGAGTTCAAGAAGGAAAAGAATGTCTTGAAATTGTTTGAATCACAGTTGTACCATACTTGATGTGACTGACCTATGAAATGATATGGTATCTGTATTAGCTACCGATAAAATGGCTTTATAATTCACATATCATACAATTTAATCTTTCAAGCATATAAGAATTGCTATGCAATCAAAATAACAACCAACTTCAGAACATTTCCTCTCATATTCAGTGTTCCTAGCTCTCCACTATCCCCTAACTTCCCCTGTCCTGCTCCTCACTGAAAACTGACTGCGTACTGTCAATTCTGACACATGGTAACCGATCGGGACAGGGTAGCTCCATCCCATGGGTTTCAGAGACTAGCCCTTTACAGTGTAGAAAACCACAGCTTTCTTCCAGGGACCATCTGCTGTATTACCTATTCAAAACCACCAAATGCTACGTTGGAGAAACATGAGGCCTTCTATTCTCACAAAGACTTATTTTAGTTTATAAAAGTCACAATTGCTTCTTAAATTTTTAGTGATATGCATGGCATGGAGTTTTCAGGGCAATAGAGCTAACTAACATTGAGGAATTCTAGAAGAAAATGTTCTGAAAGTGATTGCATAACTCTTCTTAACACGATTGAAGAATTAATTATATTACATGTGAATTATTTCCCAACAAAACTGATTTTAAAAGAAACATAAATGCAATTTTTAAAGTACATCAGATCCCATTTATGTCAGATTCTATTGTAAGAACTTTATATGTGTTGTTTAATTTTTACCTATCATAACCTGATGGGTAAAACTAATTTTACCCAAAAATTTTGGTCATTTTTTCTAGTTCCTAGTTGTTAAATACTAAGCCTGTAGAATTTCCCAGTTGTCTTTGTTCTACTAATAAAGTAAATGTAAGTATAGGGTTGAGAAACTCAGTCAAGTTAAAGTCAGGTTTCTTATGACATGCAAGTACATTGTTCCAAGAACTTTAACAAGAGTTGCAGAAATACAGGTACAAGGAGCGGCCAGAAATTCAGGCTTGATTCAGAAGAGAACATGGAAAAAGGAATAAGATTGCTGACTTCAGATTAATCTTGACTGAAAGCAAAGAATAGAAAAAAGATGTTTATCTGTGTTTTCTTGACTACACAAAGGCATTCACATGTACAGATCATAAGTCACAGTGATAGCATTGAGAAGAATGAGAATTCCAGAATACTAAAGCAGAATCTGTACACGAACCATGAGACAGTCATTTGAACAAAACAAGGACATATTGCAAATGTGTTGAGCACATTCAATCGGTATATTCAGAAACGCACACACACATATGTAACCCTCAAAATCACTGCCACTGAGTTCATTCTTACGTGTAGTGATCCTGCAGAACAAGGTAGAACTGCCACTGTGAGTTGCCCAGATTGTACTCCTGTCCTCGTCTAAGCCTTCTTTTCTGCAGAGGAGTTGTTGGTTTCTAACTGCTGATCTTCCCAACATCTAACTACTATGCCACCAGTGCTGTACTATGTGAACAAGAGTATGGCACAGAATAAGAGGAAGGCTTATTAACAACATTCCAAATGCAGATGACAGAGGACACAACCTTGCTTGCTGAGAGTAAGGGTAAATTGAAACATTTGCTGATGAACAACAGGGATTTCGGCCTTCAATATGGATTTACAACAGAAGATAACATCATAATAAATGGAGAAAAGATTAAAATTGAAGATGATATTTTTCATCTCTCAAATGCTTTTCAAAGAATTCGGCATTCTTCCAAGGATATCATGTCAAAATGGCAGAATGGGGGATATTTGAGAGAATCGAATTGTGTTTCTTTTCAATGTAGTTTTTATTGTTTTATTTTCTTTGGGGAACAAAAGGAAGTTTTGGGGGAGATCAAAGCTACAGGGTATATGAGATAAACTTTTTTAATGAAATTTTCATATGACAGCCACTGCTACCCTTGAAGATGGAATGAGGATTATCATGATGGCAAAAATCCCTTTGTGTCAAATTTCCAGCCTTTGTCTTAAAGTGCAATTATCATTTTTCTTAAAATTATTTTATAAGTTCCCATTTTATAAGTCCTCCAAGAAAATCAATCAAAATTATCCCTTTGAAATCCCAGAAAACACTTGCTATATCCCTCTGAGCTGAGTTTTTCTGCTAGAATTTAACCGGTCTAGCAGATTCCCATGAAGCCACAGGTAGCCTTTTGCAAAGGCACCCTACAAAGATTAAGACAAATGTATTGCTGAAAGAACTTACCTGTCACTATCTAGTGGTTGCTGAGACATGTTAGAACACATTCTTTTTGGAATAAATTTGTGAATGTAGAAACTGGGATCTTAGTAGCAATACATTTTTTACTAACCCAGGAAGTGATCATAAGGATAGGTCCTTCTTGAGTTCTGTGAGTAGTTTTAGTGAATTATATAACCCAAGAAGATAATGGGAATCCATGAATTTGTATGTATGGGACCAGAATAAAGGGAGTTGTATTAGTCTGGGTAGACTAGAGGAACAAATTTCAGAGACACACATATAGGTATAAAGAAAGGGTTTATATACAAAAGAAATGTGACCCTAAGAAGGCATCCCAATCCAGTCCAGTGCAAAGTCATAAGTCCAATAATAACCCATATGCCCGAAATCAGTCTATAAAGTCTGCTTCCAACCCAGAAAGTCACAGGTCAGTGGGTGCAGAATTCTGGCACTGGCAGGGGTCTCCCCTTGGCTCCTCGCTTCAAGGGCTCAGGTCCATCAACAGCATGCCACTCCAGCTTCAAAGGCCTGTCTTCATCAGGGCTAAGTCATGTGGTCTCTTCACTGGCTACTCCAGCCTCCCAGCCGCCGCCATTCTGTGTTGCCTGTGGTTAATCATCTCTCTAACTAACTTCCAACAACTGGGGAAGATAACTTCTCATCTTCACGAGGGAAATATCGTGAGATTTACCTGGAGTCTTGGGTGAAAGCCATGCCTACATAGAGGCCTCATCGGCTACTCAATGGCTATCTCCAGATTAACAGGCTAGACTCCACCCCTACATTTCAATTATAATATTAAAACAGGCTAGACTCCACCCCTACATTTCAATTATAAAATTAACATAAGCACAGGACTGCCACAGGAGTGCTGGGTACTACTGTACTTGAAGCTGATATTTAAGTCTTATGCAGGTTAGTCTGTGTGAACACTTCTCTTTAATGTTCTGATGTGAGTTTGTTGTAACTCACATATTACCAAATGATAATGGCCAGAAAAGGAGGAAGTTTATTCGTAATTTATATCAGAGAAGACATTTAGAGTTCACATAAGGATGCACAAACAACATTTACAGGAGATAGATAGTATTGTAATGTCCTTTTTCTTTAAACAAGGAAACTAAGGCACAGAAAGCTAAATAAATTTCTCAAAGCCATATGGTTACTGAAGTCCCTAACCAAACTGCAAACCCAAGCAGTGGGGGTTTGTGACTCACAGTGACCCTGTGTACAGTGGAAGGGAACACTGTCCAGTCCTGTGCCGCTGTCACCATGGTTCTTAGGTGTGAGCCAATCATTGCAGCCACTCACTCAGTTAAACTTGTTCAGGGACTTCCTCTTTTTCTTTGCCCTTCTGCTGTATCAAGGATGATATCCTATTCTGGGGACTGGTGTTCTCTGATATCATATCCAAAACACATGAGATGGAGTCTTGCCATCCTCACTTCTAAGGAACATTCTGGCTGTACTTCTTCCAAGACAGATTTGTTTGTTCTTTTGGCAGTCCATGGCATTTTTAATATTCTTTGCCAGCATTATAATTCAAATGCATTGTTTCTTCTGCAGTCTTGCTGATTCAATGTCCAACTTTTACATGCATATAAAGTGATTGGGAAGGCCTTAGTTTGGGTACATCTTAGGTTCACTAAGGTACACCATAGTCCTCACAGTAATGCTACTTCTTTTTAATTATTTCAAGAGGTCTTATTCTGCAAAGAATCATTTGATCTTTGCAGCTGCTTCCATGAACATTGATTGTGGATCCATGCAAGGTGAAATCCGTGACAACTTCAATATTACTTTCATTCAGCATGATGCTACCCATTAATACAGTTGTGCCAATTTTGATTTTTCTTTGCATTGATCAAGTTGCAATCCATACTGAAGTCTTTAATGCTTGATATTCATCAGCAGTATTTGCAGTCTTCCTTACATTCGTCAGGCAACAGCATTTATTCGTTTAGTTCTTACATTGTCCTTTTGATGCATGTATAGGCTCCACATGAGCACAATTAAATGTTGAGAAATTCACATGCTTCTCAAGGCTTGTCAGAGTTTGTGGTAACTCACACATTTGAACCCAGTCAACAAAACACAAGTAAATATTTTTCTCATATTGTCCGCTTTGCACTGAGAGCCACCTGATGCTCGCAAAGATTTCCCTTGTTCCACGTCCTCTTCTGAATCTGGCCTGTCAGTCTGCTGAATCAATTGTTGGATTATCTTAAGCAAAACCTTACTTGACTGTAAGAGTAATGAGATTGTTAAACAATTTGAACATCCTGTGGGCCACCTCTCTTAAGGAGAGGTACAAACATGGGTCTTTTTGAGTCAATTGGCCAACAGGCTCTCTTCCAAATGTCCTTGCGTACAGGAGCAACTTCTTCCAGCGCTTCATCAGTCTGCTGAAATATGTAAATTGGTATTCCAACAATTCCTGGAGCCTTGTTTTTGTCTAATAATTTCAGTGTTGCTGAACCTCTTCCTTCCGAACCATTGGTTCTTGTCCACATTGTACTTCTTGAAATGGTTGAATGTCAATGAGCTTTTGGCTTGCTTGTTTGTACCATGATACTGTATATCCTCTCCATCTTCTTCCAATGATTCCTGTATCATTCAACATTTTGCCTATAGAATCTTTCAATATTGTAACAAGAGGTTTGAATTGTTTCCTGAGTTCTTTCCATTTAAGACATGCTGGCCTTACTCTTCCTTTTTGGTTTTAAAATTCTAATTCTTTACATTTGATTATAATATTTTGCTTGGTCTTCTCAAGTTGTCCTTTGAAGTTTTCTGCCTCGCTCTTTTGCCTCTTCAGCTCTACAAGGAGAGCATACTTCAGAATGTCTTCTGCTGTCCAAGTCGATGTTTTCTTTCTTTCCTTCATTTGCAATGATCTTTTGCTTTCTTCACACATGGTGTTTTTAACGTAATTTCTCAGAACGCTGGGTATTCTATCATTAGTGTTTATCACACCAAATCTACACAATTCAAGTGGGGTCTTCTCAAAGTTGTATTTTGGCTCTTCTGGACTTGCTTCATTTTCTTCAGCTTCAACCGCAATGTCACTGGGTGTTGCCGAGTTAGTTCTCATTCATGGTGCCTCTGTGCACAAAACAATGAAGCACCGCTTGGTCCTGTGCCATCCTATAATTCTTATATTTGAACCTGTTGATACAGCCTTTGGGCCAATTTGTCTTGTTGAAAGTCTTCTAGTTTTTTCCTACCCTGCTACTTTACCAAGAATGATGTCCTTTTCCTGGAACTGATCTCTCCTAACCACAGATCCAAAATACATTCTTGCATTTAAGGAACATTCTGGATGTACTTATTCAAATACAGGTATATTTGTTCATCTGACAGTTCATGGTGCTTTCAATATTCTTCACTAGCTCCATAATACAAATGTATTGATTCTTGTTCAGTCTTTCCTGTTCAGTGTGCAACTTTCACAGGCTACAGAAAGTATGGTGTGGGTCAGGTAACCCTTAGTCCTCAAAGCAACCACATTGATATTTAATAGTGCAAAGAGGTCTTGTACAGAAGGTTTACCCAAAGTAATGTGTCATTTGATCTCTTGACTGCTGCTTCTATGAACATTGATTGTGGCTCCAAGCAAAGTGAAATTCTTGATAATGTCAATCCTTTTTCAATTTATACTACATACTAGTTCAGTTGTAAGTATTGGGATATTCTTTCTATTGAGTTTTGATACATATTGAAGACTGTACTTGACCTCCATTATCAAGTACCTCAGTCCTCCTGACTTTTAGCAAGCTGGGTTACTTGTGTATCTGCATTACAGATGGTGAGTAAGCATTCCTCCAATTCTGATGTATCATCCTTCATATACATTCTCATCAACATGAATTTACACACAAGCAATAGAGTTTCCCCATCATTTCTTCACACAGTTGTGGCAATTTTTTTTCTGTATTTCCCATCTAGAGAAGTCCAAATATTCAGTTGCCATTTTTGTTTTTGAAAAACAGTATTTTCTATGATCAAGCATTTGAAATTATTTTTTCATGTAGTCTCCAGCTTAATATCTATCATGGAGACCATATTTTGCAACTACTGCTCCTTCCTCTTAGATGGCCCTGGTACAATAGTAGATACATGTTGGGATGCTGACTCCAGAGTCAGCAGTTCAAAACCGCCAGTCTCTCTGTATGGAAAAGATGTGGCTTTCTACTCCAGTGAAGAGTTACAGTCTCAGAAATCCAGAAGGACAGTTCTATCCTATTCTATATGGTCTCCATGAGTCAGAATCAACTTTATGGCAGTGACTTTTGTTTCATGCAGATGATTTATGAACAACCTGATATTTGATACTGACTTTGTGGCATATATTATGGACTGTGTCTTCCTGGGACTATTCTCTAGAGAAAAACCAATGGGACATTTGAAAAATAGAAGTAAACCAACTATACATTTGAAAAATTCCTGAAACTAAAAATCTAGATATTTACTGTAGTTGCATTCCATGAAATCCATTCCAACTTAGAGTGACATGTGCTATTGGAAAGACAGAAGTAAGGCCAAGACTTTCTATTTGCCCTTGTTTTTAGTGTTGGTTTGTTTGAAGCAATAGCAAGTGAAAGCAAATTTACCTTGCTGCAGGGCCCCAAAGACTATTATCTAGATAGCTGGTATCACGGAATCCCGAGGTGATAAAATAGTAAAGCATTTAGCTGTGGACTTGATTGTGTTAATAACCCAGAGGTACTTTGAAAGTGGTAAAAGTCACCTTGGCTTTTTGATGTGCTCTGAAAAGGCACAGTCGCAAAACCACATCAAACCTTGGGGCGCAGTACTACTATACAAAACATAGAGTTACCATGGACTTAAAGGGATTGGGTTAGAATAGATTCCTTTCTTCCAGGTAGGTACTGTGAACTCATAATATTTGTTGTAGCAGCAACCAGCAGATTGCTGAGTCCACTTCCTGATTTCTGAATCAGCTAGCCAGGTGTGTTCTTGAATTCATGGCTTTAAGACCGTAGAAGATATATGAGATTATTGCTGTGAGAGTCATCTTGGAACACCAACCTAGAAACTACACTTTCATCATTCCAAAAATTTCTTAAAATACCTAAATAGTTGTATTTGCTTCATTTCTTCTTAACAGTTTTCATGTGGTTTTCATTTTCAGTGCTGAGCTTTCACTGATTGAGTGTCCATTGTTTGAACTGCATTAGTGTTGTCCAGTAGAAGTTGTGCCTAATGACTTTGAAAAACTATAATGCTGCCATGCAGTTTTAACTCTTCATATATTTAAATCCATCCTTGTCATCTCATTCTGCATTCCTAAGTAATCTTGCCTATTTACTACTCCAAAGTGTCCTGTTTTTTTGATAGCCAGTATCCTTTACAACTAAGCCTGTATACCCCTTGTTTCCAGTTTAGCAATGTTCAATCTCTTTGAAGCAAGAAGAACATTTAGGGAATAGACTTCAGATCTTCGTTTGTTTTAGAACATTTAAAACAAAGATTTCCAAATGAAGGGATGTTGTGTTTTTTCCTTTGCTGCCATTGAACACTTATTTTTGATGACCTGCTAGCCAATTCAACATTTCCCTGGTCTCTCGTCTCTGTTATCAGACCAGGCAACACGTGCTGGTTTTTATTCCCAGTCTCCTGCTAATTGCTGTCCCTGCCCTGCTGCTGTTGTCATTCACCCCTGGTCCTGAGGGTGGGGTAGGGAGTGGGATATCAAGAAGGGATATTGGTTCTGGATCTGATACTTAGTATTCATTAGAAAATATAATATCTTCAAGAAATGTGTTCAAAACTCAAAATTTTATATCAGACCAAGTCCCTTGCCATTGTCACAATTCCACAAAATCTAACTATTGATAATCCTTGCATTTTATTAACAGCATATTCTTAACAAAGCTGTAGTCTCATATCTATTCAGGAGTCTCATATCTATTCAGTTAAAGATTACTTTCATATCAGTGAATATATACTGTTACCAGAACACCTTGCTTCATTTATATTCTAGTGCACACGAAAATAAATACTGTACATATTTATACCTGCTGGTTGTTGGGAAGAATATCAGAATGGTAAACAACATTTGGGGAAACCAACAGCCATTTGTTTCTTTGTACCTGACCAAAAATACATTCAGCTGGTATTTGTGCTACTACATAGATGGGCGCCTACAGGCCATCTGATACTTCTGCTCTCAGAGTTGTTTTGGGTGTTTTTTTTTGGGGGGTCACCAGAAGGAAGGGAGGAGACAAAGAGCTTGAGAATTCTGCTCAAGTACCAAAACATCATGGCCAGAATAGAGAACTCGCTTAACAAAAAGGAAAGCGCACACCGACAAGACCCAGTTAACTTGCTTATTAGATTTAGGATGGCTACTGAAGAGAGTATTAGAGAGAGGGAAGTCATGTAAAATAATGTCCACACTCTCAAACCATTGTAAGCATTGGGTTGGACATTCATCTGGTTAGTGTAATTTGGTAAAGAGAAGAGCAGGGAAAATCTTGCACTTTTCTTTCAGATCTTTTACAAAAATACAAAGGTAAGTCCCATTGCTCTGCTATTTCTATTCCTCTGTGTTCCCCTTGTATGTTGCAATTGAATTCACTGAATCTTCCTTCCACTTCAAATTCTTACAGCTTCTCACTGGAAGTAAGACATTTTCTCAGGAAAGAGAATTTAATGCTATAAGGTTCTTTCTAATAATAATAAGGCAATCCATATAATTATCATTATAAAAATTTCATAAAACTAATACAAGTCTATTCCATTTCACCTTGATGGAGTCAATAGGAATATGTGACTATTTCGTTTTCAATAATTTAGTGCTCAAGTTTCAAACATACCTAAAACTTGGAAGAACTATAGCATAAAACACTTAGATTCTGTCATTAATATTTTGCTTAATTTTCACGATCATGTACCTCTTCAGATATCTGTCTTGTTTGAAGTTATTTTTATCCAATCTATAAAAAGTATAAGCTGAGAAACATTTTTTAAAGATGATAGGTCCTGACAGAAACAGCCCCACTTTTTAATAAAGTATTCTTATATTCCTAACTTTATTTTTATGAATCTGAAAATGAAAATAAACTAATTTTGGAAGAGTTTGAAATGATCAAGGAATTATGACTCACAACTTAATATTTTCTACAGTTTTCCTGTGTGTAAATACAGGAGGCATGCTGAGCAGAAGAGGAGAAAGGGTTATCAGTAGGTATCAGACTCATATATGAAGTTCTTTACATGCCATCTCTCTGCCCTCAATTTTTAAATAATGGGATTTTATAAAAAGACTGAATAAAGGATTCTAAAGTGATAAACGATGGAGAGATACAAGATGCTTTTGCCAAAAACCAGATAGCATTCAATTAGTTTTTTTAAGGCATTCTTATCACATCTCCTCCTAATATTAGCTTTTTCGATAAACAATAGACTGCTGCAATATTGCCAGGGTTGCCCGGCTGAGATGACAATGTGTAATGACAGATGATCAGCACCGTCTGAAATTCTTGATATTATGCACAAATGGCACTCACTGGCCCTTCAGATTTAGAATTATGCTATAATTACAATACAAAATCAGATTTATAGTTATATGGTAAAGGAGATAAAGAACACAATTAAATAAAGCTAAAATACTTAAGTCCACTTTTAAGTTATAAGTTCTATCTAGTGATTTTGATATATATGTTATAAAGCTACTTTCCCTGCTTTGTTTTATTGTTGTTGTTGTTGTTGTTGTTTTGTTTTTTTGGGGGGGCATCACTGCTCTCCGGTGGTGGGAGTAGGTCCCTGCTTTGTTAAATCCTAAAATTTTTTTTTCTAATCCTAAAATCTTAAATCCCATATGGCAATTGAAACCTAATTTATTCCTTCAAATTGTATTCACCTTTATTCAGTAGAAAATGAAAATTCTATAATTTCATAAACCACATCACCATTCACATTAGGTTATTTCTATTCTAAACCAGGTCATCTCCATTTTTGAATGATACAATTTATTGAACTGCATTAAACAATTATGTGAAACTAAAATTTAGAATATTTTGCCACCAGAGCACAAAAAAAATGCCTAGCTTTTGAAAAAAGGAATAGATATTTAAAGCCCCTAATATATACTTCCTATCTTACTCTATACACTTATTAATATCTTACTTTTTATAGTTATTGTCTTATTCTTAATATATACACTTATGACAAGCTTTAAAATATTTTAGCACATTGCTTAATTTAATAGGACTGAATCACTTATATCTGAAAAATAATATTTAGGTGCTAGCACTATAACAAGATGCATGGAAACATTTGTAACAGAACTATATTTTTAATTCAAGACATTTACAATTACTAATTTATGTCAAATACAAAAACCATTAACTTTGTCTCTGAGGCCTACAAGTCCAGTTCTTCCCTATATTGCCAAACATGTCTGAATGATGTTCAGTCATGTTTTCCAGCAAATAGTTTTCTCCATCCATTTACTTTCATTAACTTCGTCATCTCAGTCTCTTTTAAGCAATGATGCACCTCCTCCTCTCTGATCTAGTATCAGAACCTCACGTGCTTTCTGACTCTTCCCTCTCATGCAATCTTACGTCTTTACATATCTGTGGAGGTCATGTGCTTATGTTAATTTTATGATTGAGATGTAGGGGTGGAGTCTGGCCTGTTAATCTAGAGATAGCCATTGAGTAGCCAATGAGGCCTCTATGTGGGCATGGCTTTCTCCTGAAACTTCTGGGAGATCTTGCGATATTTCCCTCGTGAAGAAGAGAAGCTATCTTCCCCAGTGGTTGGGAGTTAGTTCTCAGAGACAATGAATTATGGACAAGACTAGATAGCAGCATCCGAGAAGCTGGAGGAGCCAGCAGATGGACCACAAAGCTTTGCCCTGATGGAGCCAGACCTCTGAAGCTGGGGCAGACACATGGAGACCTCTGCCAGCGATGAGTTACTTCTGCTATTGATAGATCCTGAGCCCTGGAAGCGAGGAGCCATGGGGAGACCCTGCCAGCACCGGGATTATGCACCCACTGACCTGTGACTTCATGAGTCAGAAGGAGACATTATAGACTGATTTTGGGCATATGGGTTAATATCGGATTTATGACTTTGAACTGGACTAGGGTCGATGTCCTGTTCCTCTTGTATATAAACCTTTTCCTTATATCTATATGGATGTCTATGAAATCTGTTCCTCTAGTCCACCTGGACTAACACAATATCATAAGTGTGTTAATGGATAGCCAAGTTGTATCCCCTGAACTCCAGATGTAGTGGGAAAGGGATTCTAAACTTCACTGCACAATTAGGAACAACTGGACCCTTCTAGCTCTGTGCTGAGCTCGTCGGATAGACTTTACACATGAACATCAGCAGTTGCTACAAAGTTCTAAGCACTGTCTCTAACAATCAGAAGGGTCACATGAAATAAACAGGTCAAAGAAGATTGTGAAGAAAGTGCTCCTGTCTTTTTTTTTCTTTGGGGCAGTGGTGGGGGGTGGGGGTGGGTACAGGGAGGTGAGTAAATGAACAAGGAGAGAAGTATGAGGTGGAGAGATTATTATTTTAGCCATTCCTTAATAGCATTGGGAAAAGTCCTTAAACCCATTGTTTTAGTTTCTATTGCATAGCTTTATATAAATATAAAACTTCAAATCTAGTCAGACTTTGGAGCCCTGGTAGCATAGCAGTTAGGTGAGGAGTTCTGCAGAGAGCCACAGGGCAAGCAGTTAGAAACAGCCAGCCACTACATTAGAGACTGACAGGGCTGTCTGCTCTCATAAACAGTTCCAGTTCAGGAAACTCAATAGAAAGCTCTACCCTGTGCTCTATGAGGAAGCATTCACTTGATGGCAATGATTTTGTTTCTTGCTAACCTAAACTTTAAGGTCTTGGGATGTTTCATTAACTATTCATTTAGATGGATTTACAAAATGATGATATACATAAAAGAGCAAAGAGTAAAATTTACCTTAAGGAAAATATTGCTAATATTGGTTATCTAGACTGAAGATAAAGCATACTGAGATCCTTTATAGCATAGTGATTTACCCTAAGACATGGTTCCATGCTGTCCTATAGGGTTGCTGAGTTGGAATAGGCTGGCAGTTTGGAGTGTTAGAGTTGGTGTTGATTAAAATGCCTATCATATTGATGCTTCTAACCTTTTCCTAATCCTAAAGAAAGGGACACAATATAAACTATCCCCAAAAAAAGTCCCCTTTCTGGATTTTGTAGGTCAAGTAACTGTTGGAAGCCAAGTTGAAGTTATATTTACATAATCCATCACTGCTGTGAGGAACCAAGTATTCTAGAGCAGAGGAAATCAGCAGCAAAGGAGAATAAAGTAATGTGAAAAGAGAAGGATAAGTGAGGTACCATTGCTCGGGAAAGATCTTATAATCCTGTGCTGTATGGCTGTATTTCTTGCAGTGGTTTCATATGCTTCCCTTCTCTTCTTTAAAGAAACATATTCAGTGATTAAACATTCTTATTATTAGCAGCTGTAATTTAAGATTTCAATGATGTGAAAAATTATCTTTCACTATTAGGTGGTTTAAAAGCTAAGAGCTCTCTTCATATACTCTCTTCTGGATTGTCTCAAACTTCTTAAATCTAACACTGAACTGCAATTCCACCAATAGCTGCCATATTTATATTTGACTTTCTCCCCAAGCTCAGTTAGAATCTTCTGATCTTGCTAACATCTTGGAACACGTGTCACTCCTTTTCTCTTACATCAGCCCCCACCAGTGACTGCAGGGTCCTTTCTGACTCAAGGCAACCTTGTAAACTCCAGAGATTTGATCTGCATAGACTTTTCTAGGAGACACTTTTCTGTAGCTGATTGTCAAGCTTTTCCTCAAGCATCTCGGGGTTGATTTGTATCTCACATAACTACATCCTGCTGGCTCTATCTTCTGAATACATTGAGAATGGGAATACTTCTCCCCATCTCCATTTCCAGTCTTCTCTTCTAATGCATTTTTTCTCTGGAATGGATAAAAGCAATAGTTCTTATTGGTTCTATTTCTGACCTGTTCCTGCTATGTTTTTCTACACAATTGTTGCTGTTGTTGATAGGTGCCATCTGATCTGTTCTGACCCGTAGTGACCCTATCTATACACAAGAGAAGGAAACAGTGGACAATTCAAGGCTATCTTCACCACTGAGGATGAGCCCACTGTTGTAGCCATGATCTCAATTTATCTCTTTGAGGATCGTCCTCTCCTTTGCTGCCCCTGTACTATACCAAACCTGATGTTCTTCTTCAGGGATTGATATCTCCTGACATCATGACCAATGTATGGTATGTAAGACATTGTCTTCCCATCCATGCCTCTAAGTAACAATCTGGCCAGACTTCTTCCAAGACAGATTGGTTTGTCATTTTCTCAGCCCATAGTCTTCCCATTATTCTCTAGAACCACCATTCATGGTGCCTTATTCAATGTCAACTTCCCCATGCCACGGCTTGGGTCAGCATCACGTAATCCTCCAAACAGCATCCCTAGCTTTTCAATGCTTTAAATAGGTCTTGTGTCGGCAGATATATCTGATGCAGCACATCTTTTCATCTCTTGACTGCTGCTTCCATGAGGGTTGCTTATGGAACCACGCCAACGTCAATGATCATATTCTTTTGATCAACATTCCACTAAGTTTCCAATCAAAATTAAACAAAACAAATGCTTCTGTCCCGTAACTCTTTGACTTCATCTCAAATATTCACCTCATCCCTTACTCATTGCAAACCACCAAGGTTCCTCAGAAGCTCCTGAAACATTTCAAACATTTCTGTGTCATACACTTTAAAATTGCTGTCCTCTTCATTAAAATATCTCCTCCATCACCCACTTGATTTACTTCCTCATATCCTTCATGTGCTTGCTCTGTGTCACCTTCTGAATACAAGTTTTGCTCATTATCTGACTTAATTGAAGCACCACTTCCCTCCCATATGTCCTATTCCCTTTCTAGCTTTTTTTGACTAGAGTATCTTCATGAATATATCATAGTATATTTATTCCACATTCGTTTATTTTCCATTTGCAATAGAGTACATGATGTTTGCTAGAAGAGATTTTTGAATATCTGCAGCTGTTTCTCCATGTGCCTGTGATAGTAACTGTCATTTATTTAATGGTTATTAATCTTAAATAAATGAAAGAATGAATCCAGATAATAAATAAAAACACCTGTAGGGGTGGAGATAGAGAGATGACTGAAAAATCCAAAGTATTTGTCTCTACTCCCCTAATTCTATGGAACATGGCCAACTTCTTATTCTGATTGGTTCTATTTAGATTGTGCATCTGTGTCGATTTCATTTCCAAAATTTGGGGATATATAGTAATTTAGTCAGTGAAAGAAGCTGTTTCCATGGATGCCTGGTAAACTGATTACAATGAAATTGGCACTGAGTCCTCGTTTAGCATGACACCATGGCATGTCATATTCTAATATCCACAGAAACATTTTTCCAGTAATAAATTAGATACTTTCCTGGGTCATTTGATTTTCCTGTGGAATTTAGACTAAAATATCCTGTTTTATTTCTCTTCCAATTGCTTGTACTGATCTTAAATAAAAACAAAATATCAGTGAGAAAGAGAAGAAAGAAAATATCTCCTGCAAAATAGAAGTGAATAATCCCCTGCAAAACTCTCTGGTTAATAATGAACCAACTAGAAAGACCCTATTATGTGACTGTGTTGAGTGATGTTCATGATACATTTCAGTGATGCCAAAGGCAGAATCATGCTGGGGCTTGCCTACATCACTTAGAATAATAACAGATCTAAGCTCATCAATTTTGCTAATGTTTGGTGCATCAAGTTTGGATCAGCAGTGCAAAAAAAAAGAGAGATGGGTTTTATTTTTAATCTTACTTTGACATTATTTATCATATTCTTGAGCAGAAAAACCGTGTTGAGACATCAATCCACTGAAACACCCACAAACATATATTCTAAGACAGCACCAATGTAGTGTTAAGAGGATTCAGATTCCTCTGTTTGTTCCATCACTAAGCAGTAACACTAAATGTGTTTATTTTGAATATTTTTTGCCCTAATATTGTAGGATTTTGAGAGTTAGTTAGATGTATAATTACTTCCATGGCTGTATGTGGACATTTTAAATAATGATGTCGGTGATATGAACTGAGAACAAAATGCATATTCAATACATTTTGACTTGCTCATAAATCTGAGAAATTTAGGGAATCTCTAGTCATTAAGTAATGCTTGAAATGTTATGTGAATAATGAATATCTGGATGGGCCACTTAGGATAATGCAGGTTCCAATTTAGGTACCATAATTTTATACCATGTTAATGTGATATTAAGATTAGATGGACTGAATTTTGGTATATTCAATTAATGACATTTGACACAATTCTGTTCTTAAGGTGAAAAATTAAAATCCACCATTAGGAATAAATTGGAGCAACTCTTTATTTTTAGTACACCATATCTGTTGAAAGATTGGTAAGGCACCTCCATATTTTCTCTATAAATCCTTTATAAAGCATGCTAGAGTATAGCATTTTTTAGAAGTTCTGACTAAATGGCAGCAGCTATTAACTTGAAGATAATGCAGAACAGATATTAATAATAAAAAGTCTTCTAATGAAATTGGGGACCTGAGAAACAAGAGATCATCTTAGCATGTTTCCAAATGCATTTTACAGATAAACTTGAATCCAGTAAAGCAAAGTATTATGGATCCATATTAGTAGTTGCAATTACATATTTGACATATTTACATATGATGCAGTTGACATATAGTCATATGATATAGTTGCATATGACTTACTTGCTGATATTACCACTTGAATAAATCATTAATGTTAAGAATTGCTATGGTTCTGTCTGTAATCCAGCTGCTAGGAAGTTGGCTCCATTGTTCACACACACACACACACACACACACACAGTATGTACTGAAAATGTTGTGAGTTATGTACCAGTTGAGAAATGAACATAGGGTGCCCCTAATTCTATTTATCCATTAGGGATTGATTTAGAAAGGTAATGGAGAAATATATACTGTAATAGTATTATGGTATTAATTGTGTATCAGGATTTAATTCTTAAATGATCTTTATCTGCCTTCAGATTCATTCCTTTAACACAACTGCATCCCAGTACTGACACATATTTGACTAACTTGGAGATTAAACCCGATGAATTATGATGCCTTCCTCAAGACCTTACAGTCTGAAAAAAGCTTAACAATAAATGGATGCAATGAAGTGACTGGCAGCAAACAACTTTATAGCGCTCTGTGGCAAAGGACAGAAGGGGCGAGCACCAAGAGCAGGCAATTGTAGCACAACTTCATTGTAGAAACATAGTTTATACAAATTAATCAGTCACACTTGAGTGGGTAAAATGTAGCTTTTTAAGGAGAAAATGGGAAGGAACAAATCTGATTTGCACTGTAAATACTGCATCCTGTTTCTCAAGTCAGCAATATGAATCATACTTATTCATTCTTGTTACCCACAAATATATTTCAATAGATCATTGAAAGTCATTGAAATTTCCTCTTTATATCTTCATTCCCATTATTAACACCTTAAAGAGTGCTTACTGCCTACTAGATACTAATACATACCCAATGTAGACTATCTGTATCCCCTTTGCTTAATACTCTCTAGTCGTATTTTCATTGCTCTGGTGTGATTACATTCTTTGGCTACATTGTTTTCCATTGCATTACATCCGAAAAAGAAAATTTAATAAGACTAAGAAGGCCCTGCATGAATTGATAGCTGAAGGCTCTATCTTGTACACTTTAAGCTAAGAAATGTGAGTCTCTGCACTTGTAATTTGTGTCTACTCTAGGATGTACACGGTGATGTCACTTCAAGATTGAATAACTGGAAACTCTCACTATGCCATATTTGTGAAGATATGAAGGGCGAGAATAAAATTTGTTTCACCAGACATTTTCCATCCAAAAAATTAACATTAAAGTCTGACTATACTCAGGTTTAATGTCCCCTTTCTCTCTCCACAAAGGGCATTTCAATAGTGATGTTTCATACTTCTTATGAGATTACAGAGAAGGCACACTGACTGCACATTGAACCCTGGTTGGAGTTCTTGGTTCACACTGAGTGGGCTGATTGACAGGAACTTCACACATAAGAGAAGGAAATACAACTACATCCTGTGCCATCTTCATTGTTGCTGTATTTCACTCTATTGTGGTTATTGTGTTTTCTTTTTTTTAGTTTTTAAAAATTTCTGGGTGTGTTTTCTAATAAAGCTAACATTGATGTGGCTTTAGGTGGTGGTATACAGTCTTTCATTGTAAAATTATCAATCCAACTTTCATCCAGTAGTTTCATTCTTTGATTATCTTTGTACTGATTTGTAGAATCTGTAATTTTTAAAAATTACATAATATTGATTTTATATATCAGTGCTATATTCATTTAATCAAATTTCTCTGTAACAAAAAATGCCCCTTGTAAATTGATGTTTTGTTTTTATTTTTTGCCATAAAATAGTGTTCATATAGACATGAAAAGACGTTTCTTAATTATGTTACATTAATCGGCAATAATAAATGATTTGTGCCTCAGTTATTTGTCATGTGTGTTGTGTTAGGCTGGATTGAATAGAGAAACAAATCTAGTGACACATACATATGTGTAAGAAAGAGCATTAGATTAGGAAGTAATTATATATCAAGAAAACACCCCAGTCTAGCCCCGTAAATCTGATACTAGTCCATAAGTCCCTATTCAGACTCATGTAGCCACATGCCATGATCATTGGCTAGTGGGTCCAAAGTACTGTCAATCGCATGGCGGTGGCACTGGCATCAATCAGGGTCAGCCACTGGGAAGGTGAAGGCCGAGAGAGAGGGGAAGGTTTTCAGAGCCTTCCTTATGAGAAGGCAAGTACACAATGAGGCATCATTATTCGGTGTCCTGGTTGGCAGGCCAAACTCCACCCTTTCACTTATATTTATCTTCATGTTGACATGAAATCATGTAACAACCAAATGTAAGAAGGAGGTCTGTAATTTTATTGATGTGTAGTATATAAACTACATGTAGTTTACAAGTGCGGTCAGTGGATTTTAATATGTTCACATTGTTGTGCAGCCTAACTAAAATATAATTTTAGAAAAGTTTTTCAACATTCCTGTGGTGAAGTGAAATTACCTGGTATGTCTTTACTCACTACAGTCTTTGTAACTTTCATCAAAGACCAGGCAAACCACAATTAAAATCACTGCCATCAAATTAATACTGACTCACTGTGACACTAAAGGACAGGGCTAAACTGTCCCCAGAGGCTTTTGGGATCTAAATCTTTATGGGAATAGGAAGTCCCAGCTTTCTCTTGCCCAGACCGACTAACATGCAGTTAGCAGCCCCACAAAACCACTGCATCCCCAGGGCTTCTAAATTTGGCAGGGGAGCTTGCAAAGGAGTATGGGCCTCATCTGAGGAGACTGATGTGCTTTGCCACGCCACTGGATAGAAAATGTTTGATCTCAGAAGCAGAAACAGATAAAATCCCACAACCTTATGAGAGAAGAGCGATGGGCTGAGGACTTCTGAGATTCCATCCTGGATACTCAGCAGCAATAGCACAAGACAGTGCAGTCGTCGCTTTGACCTAAATGCATATAGCTGAGAAACCAAGCCAGTCAAGCAGCTTCAGAGAGTGGCCAAACCAGGGAATCGTGTGGTCTTGAACTATTGCCCTAGCAGGTCACAGTCCACATCTTAACCATTGCACCACAGGGGTCCTAAATAAGATGCTAGAAATGAGACATTGTAAATATAAATTATCAACTTCACTCTCAATTAAATGACAAAACAATTATAGCTTAATTTAGATGAATATAAATAAACTGGAAGAAGATGGATACCTGGTGGGGTAGCTGTTACACATTGGACTGTGAACTGCATGGTTGGTTTCTTCATTTCATGTATGTGTGTGTGTGTGTGTGTGTGTGTGTGTGTGTGAGAGAGAGAGAGAGAGAGAGAGAGAGAGAGAAAGAGAGAGAGAGAGAGACTTAATGTGTGCATCTTACTGTATTTTTTTGCAAGGTACCTTAAAGGCCCATTTAATTGTCTTTAATTTTTATCTTGGCAATGCTTTCTTTATTAATTGTTGTTAACATTCTAGCATTTATTTAATTTAGTATTCTTTTTTGAAACTAAATTTCAGAGTGGGACCTCTGATGAATACATTAATTTTCTTATACAGTGTACATTCCTGTTATTTGATTTTGTTGTGTAACACTAGCCCTATTGGAATTATTTCTTTATTTTGCAGTAGTTTTTAAAAATCACATTATTAGGGCTCAAGCAGTAGTTGGTTTGTTGTTGTATTGGGTTTAATTTATGCACCTATGTATTTTCCCTCAGACATGCTGGTTGTTTTCTGAGCTGAGTTTCAGTCATCAGGACCCCTAGTACATCTGCCAAGGTGGGAGTTACTTTAAGTTGATTTTTCAGCTTATGCAATTCCCATCACTTCCCAAATTGCCTCAATGGTAGTGAGTTTGTGGGCTACTTTGTTTGCTTGTTTTGTTTTTTTGACTTCCTCAGTAGCTATTTCATTGCACACTCTTAAAAGTTAATGTGGATAATTAACCCTGATTGTTTTGTATATCTAATCTCCTCCTTGGAGAAGAGAATTAATTTAAATAATTTCACCTAGTTATTCATTAATTTATGCAAAGTCACTTTACCAGAAAAAGGAGTGGTCAACTTTAAACCAATTATAAGTTAGGATAGAATCAAAAGATGATGGTGTCAACAAGAAGTCCAAGCAGCACTTAAACCATTGAATGAAAAATAAAGATTTCAAGCATTGCTAGAATGTGCGTTGAATTATTTCAAGACATAAATGCAAGATAGGAAGTGCACTCATCTATACCAAGAAATTTATACATAACTAATTGGCCAACTGGAAGAATTCCATATTTTCCCCTTCAAGAAAGATAACTCATGAAAATGTGGATATTATCAAGCAAGGTCATAAATATCACATGCAAATAAATTTTGCTGATAATAATTCAAAGTCATTGTAGTGGTACATTGACATGGTGTTTTCAGAAATTCAAGCTAGACTCAGAAGAGAACACGATACTATTGAACCATTACTGATGGTTGATACCAGAAAAAACTAGAAAGATGCTTGCTTGTGTTTTATTGACTATGCAAAGGCATTTGTCTGTGTGAGTGATGACAAACTATGGAAAACAGTGCAAAAGATGGAGATTCCAGAGCACTCACTTATGCTCTTAAAAAACAAGGGAACACACCATGGCTTATAATTCAGAAAGATGTATCAGGGTCGTTTCTTTATACCATATCTTAACAATCTATATGAGGGGATACCCCCAAAAAACAGAGAATTCATTCAAAGCTATGTAATATATATAACATATATGTATATACATGACAAACTTCATTCTGGATGTCTATCAACCATATATATATGATATATGATATCATATGATATGTATATATATATCACCTCTTTTGTAATGTGAAATCCCTGTCTTTTTATTCCCTCTTCTTTTGTGGAGTCAAAAAGAAATCACACAGAGAGAGGTCAGGTGAGTAAGGTATGAGGGGCAAGATAGGTATGCTATTTTTTGCTAAAACTGGTACACCAAGATGCCTGCACGAGCAGGTGCATTGCTGTAGTGGCAAAACAAGTCCCTCAGCTGCCACAAATCAGATATTTTTTTGTTGCACATGTTTTGCTATCATTACAGAACCTCTAAATAGAAAGCTTGATTAACAATCCGACCTGGTGGAATAAACTCCAAATGCCCTAGGAGTCAACATCTTCATCAGTTTGGGGAGGTTGATGAACACCCAGAATGAGGTTTGTCATCAATCGACATTTCACCTTTTTGGAAACAAGAAACCACTCATACAATTGAAGATTTTCCCAGAGTGCTGTCCCTGTAAGTTGGGTTCATCATCACAACTGTTTCTGTGAAATGTTTCCTGAACAGGAAACAAAATTTCACAGCGACGTGCTTTTCTCTTAAAGTGACTATCACAGAAAATGAGATCCAAGCAAAACTGCTTTCACAGAAAAATTCACTGTGACTAGACAGAATCTTCCCAAGTGACACCATTGGGACACCAACTCAGATCAAGTTGTTTGGTGCTGGCCTAGCAGGAAAAGTATCTACCATGAAAGCTCCACTTCACATGGTGCAATTCTGTTTTGTATTGTTCTGTGTGAGGGATAAATAGCTTAAGAAGCAGGAGAACATGAAGAATATAGGACCATGATTGGAAGAAAAATCATTAACAACCTATCATTGAGAGATGATACAACTTTGGTTGCTGAGAGCTAGGAGAACTTGAAAGACTTATTGAAGTTTGTCAAAGACTGCAGCCTTCAGTGTGAAGCACATCTGAAATTTATTTTCATATCCTGGGTAGATAACGATCCTGAGGATTTTTCATATATTTATAATCATTTTGATGTTGTCTTTGGTGTCTCTCTGTTCATGTCTTTTGACTATTTTTAATGGGGTTGTTCATCTTTTCCTTTTGAGATATTGTTGTCCCCTATGAATTTTTCAGCATTTTCCCTTGTCCATTCTGTCGTTGCAGCAACACCCAGAAAATTCCATTTAATACATTCTCTCATTATTTTTGGGTGGAGTCTTATTTTTATGTAATGTCTTATTTTTAATATACTCTAGCCATCTATTTTGTCTTCTGTGTGCTTCCTTTGCTACATCTGGTAGAGAACATAGAGTGTTTCTGGTTTTGTTTTATACACTTTGGTTAGGAAAGACCAATTTCTGGAGAAGAACATTACGCGTGCCAAAGAGAGCAAGAACCTAAAGAAGATGGATTTGCAGAGTGGCAACAATCATGGGCTGAGTCATAATAACAATTGTGAGGATGTCAAATTACCACAGCCCCTGACCTGTTTTGTTCTATGTGGGGGGTCACTATGGGTTAGAATCAATTTAACAGAACCTCACAACACACATTAACTTATAGCAAAACAGACAAGTTTAAAAACTGTTATTGTTTGACATTGTTCTTGTTCTTGCCAGCTGCCACCAAATCAGTTCCAGCTCATCTAGATCCTATATACAACAGAAAAAAACAATACCCGGTCTGATCTTCAGTCTCATCTTATCATGGTGAAGGTCTTTCGCTGCCTGCCTACTTTACCAACCATGATGTCCTGATGTCCTGCTGTATTTCTTCCAAAAATAATTTATTGTTGCCTTTTTTTTGCGCAGCCAAAGTTATTTTCAATATTTTTCAGCAGCATCATAATTCAAATGTATCAATTCTTCCTAATTCAATGACCAACTTTCACATGCAGTCAAATGCCTCTGGAAAAATTGCTTACTTCACCATGCTATTGCTCTGAAAACCACATGACTAATCGGATATACATACATGTATTGCCTCAAAATGGTTTTTCATTTTCCTTACAGAGAAACTAGAAGGAAAACCCATCTAGGAAGCCTGTCACAAGAGAAAAGCACCCGTCCACATGCAGGTATCAACAACTCTCCCACTGACTCTAAAAGAGCCCCATTCAAGTGAGAAAGATGTCATAAAGCACACCATGTAAACATATCTATAGCTAACATTTGTTTTGATCACAAGTTTCGTTATTAAACACATGGTATCCAAAAAGAAAATATTATTTTCATTGCCAGAAGTTAAAGGGCTAGCCTGTCTTGGAATCCAAAGCTTTAGAGAATCCAAACTCAGCAAGTGTCATTTTGTACAAATGGCTGAGATTTACTCTTGCAATAATAATAGCAACTGTTTCTATTATAGAAATATTGTTTTCTAAATATGATTTTCAGGCAACCAGAAATTGAGTTTGTGAATTAATAGGCTGCAGGTCTAATTAAAAATTGCACTTTTAAGAAAGTTCACATATAGTAGCTTGAACATCATGTTTCATTTAAGTGTAATATATTTTATATAACAAAGAGAAGAAAATATAAAAGCTTAAATTGAAAGCAATCCCAAGGGGTTATATATTATTTCTTTTCAACCACTGCAGAATTGTATAATTCACCTGTCATGGTTTTCTGTTCTTTGCTAAGGAATGGGAATGAATCTTAATTTATTCTAAGTAGCTACTTGAATTTCCTATGTCAATTTCGATCAGAAGACAAAAAGTATTTTGGGAACAATAAAGTTCTACGCAAATTCTAGTAGTTATAATTAGTATTAAGACCTGTTCTCTATTCCCAGGAGGGGAAAATGACTAGACATTTTTCAACTTATAAAAATCCTTGTCACCCTGAAAATGTTAATATGGTATTCTTCAGATTTCTCTAAAGAGATGACACTAAATTTTTTAATTTTACTTTTCCACAATATGCTATTTCTCAGTCTCATTTGATTCTCCTTATTATACAGTTGCCATATTTGCCATGGCATAAATTTAATTCAAGTAGGCAATTAGCAAAAGCTGGGTTGAATATTGTTAAAATATTAAAAACCTAATATATTTTTAAAAAATAAAGATCAGCATCTCCTTTGAGTTAATGGTACAGAATGAGTATCTGGAATTTTATATATTTTCGACTTTTTATTATGAGCATTTTACAAACAGGATACAAAAGAATAGTATAAAAGTACATGCGCATCTGGTGATTAACTTGATTCAACAATTAATTTTTTCTAACAGTTGATTATCTACAATATACACACAGAGTATATGAGTTTGCCAAATTATTTAAAGGTAGGTTGCAAATATAATTCTCTTACGTAATAAAAATGTGATTGTTTCATTAAAAATAACAATTATCCATCTCATGCAACATTCAGTCCACAATGAAATTACAATTGTTGTAAT
This sequence comes from Nesogale talazaci, assembly GCA_004026705.1. Taxonomy (NCBI): domain Eukaryota; kingdom Metazoa; phylum Chordata; class Mammalia; order Afrosoricida; family Tenrecidae; genus Nesogale; species Nesogale talazaci. Next base: position 8,899 of record PVJH01009169.1, on the reverse strand, counting down.
CCAACTATGTTACCATGCAGAAGTTATTATTTCAATTAGGTTCTACTTTATCTTTCCAATTTCTAATATGTGTGTGTGTTTGTTATTTTCTTATATTGGGGAAGTATTGGAAGAAACTGAAGAAGACAATATGTTGTAATGAAATGTGCTAAGATCTGCAATTAGAATGCCAAAAGGACACTCATATCCATCATATCTCAAGCTGAAAGAACCAAAGGAAATAATTTAAGCCTTGAGTTGAAATATTGAAGGATTCTACGTACAAAATATTGAATGATACAGGAAGCATTGAAATGGTACAATAATACACAGTCACAGTAGCAAAATGAATTGGTGAACATTCAAACTTTTCAAGAGGTAGCTTATGGTCAAGAGCTGATGGATAAAAGAAAGAAGTCCAAGCTGCACTGAAACCAAAAACAATGCTGCACAAATTGATCTAAAAGTCAACAAATAAACTCAAGTCTTAGAGCTCATGTGGACTCCTAACAACTTCATTGGCTTTCTGTGTTTCTGAGACTTCAGCTCCTTACAGGAGTAGAAAGCCCATCTTTCTCCTGCAAAGTATATGGTGGTTCCATGATGCTGACCTTTCAGACAATAGTCCAGCATGTGTACACCTTCATTATGCCCCTGGAGGCATGGATTAAAATGTTTCAACAAGTTCTTGTAGCATCGAGAGTACTCACCAGTCTATGTCAAGGAATTTCAAAAATAGCTAGCTGACCAACTTACTGGAAGCAAGCCATATCGTAACCCTTGCTAAGAAAAGTCACCCAACAAAATATGGAAAATTATTAAATAATATCATTAACATAACATATAAATAGAATTTGGTTGAAGATAATTTAAAAACAGCTGAAGCATATATCATAAATAGTTGAAAGAGGACATGACATAAGAAATATCGATGCTGAAATCAGATGAATCCTGGCTGGTAACAGAGAACACCAGAAAAATGTTTGCTTATGTTTTATAGGTATATAAAATCAGCCAATGCTATGAACCACAACAAACTATGAATTGCATTGAGAGAATGTAAGTTCCAAAACATGCAGCTATCCCATGTTGAACTTGTAGATGGTCTATGAGTCAATTGCTACAAAAGAACAAGGTAATATGGCATGTTTTAAAATTAGGAAAGATTTCTATCAAGTTATATTCTTTTGAAAGACTTAATCTCTATGCTGAGAAAATAACCTGGGAAACTGAACATTGCAAGAAAGCTTATTAAAAGCCTGCAATATTCAGGTGTCACCATACTGAAAGCAAAGAAAACTTGAAGTTCTTGCTGATGAAGGACTAAAAGCTTCAGTACAGCTAGCAACTCCATTCTACTCACATCTGGACAAATAGATAACATTTTGATAAATATAAAAAGATTGACCTTTTCATGAGTTTCATTTTACTTGGATCCACAAAGCAGCAGTCAAGATATTAAATGAAGTATTGCATTGGGAAGCAGTTATAAAAGTCTTTCTTATGGTATTGTAGTAAAAATATTGCTTTGAGAACTAAGGTGTGCCTAGCTTAAGACATGGTATTTTAAATTACCTCATGAGCATTTGACAGTTCTACGATGACTAAGAAATATGATAGAAAACAGATATCTTTGGCAAAAAATATCTAAAGTGCCCATTAATTGCCAGAAGAACAAACAAATCTGTCTTGTAAGAAGTACAGAACGCAGCGGGGGCTGAGCCCCGGTGGCGTAGTGGTTGTGCACGGAACTGCGGCCCCCTGGGATAGAGGTTCCATTCCAGCTCCACGGAGCAAAGGTTGGGCCTCCTACTCCCACCACATGAGGGCAGTGATACCAAAAAAAAAAAAAAGAAGAAGAAGAAGAAGTACAGAACAATACTTCCTACAAGAGTAGAGGGTGAGATTTCATCTCCTATAATTGGCAACTGTTACCTAAAATGACCAGTTCTTGAAAGGATCATGCTTGATCTACAATGTCAGCCAGAAAAGACATGCAACAAGATGAAGTGACACCGTGGCTGCAACAATGAACTAGAAGGGAGCAATGACTGGGAGGCTGGGCCAGGACATGGGCAGCGTTTCTTTCTGTTGCACATAAGGTCACTAGAAATTGGAAGCAACTTGAAGGTGACCACAACAAAGGCATAAAATTCACTGTATAAAATTCAGCACTTTACTTCATTGTCTTAAAATTGTGTCCTGACACACTTGAAATCCACAATGGCCATCTTCATTTTTCATTCATTCATTGTTCAAACACTGTTGACTGTTGCAAATAATGACACAGTGAAGAGTCTCTTGTACATGATGGTTCATATTTACAAATTTAATAATACTCATGAAGGATTTAGGACAGGAGTTCTCAACACTCCTCACAGGGGTTTCCAGATTCATACCAGTAGCAAAATGATAGCAATGAAAATAATTTTATGCTTGGGGATCCCAACCACATGAGGAATGGTATTAGAGGGTTGCAGCATTAGGAAGGTTGAGAACCACTAGTCCAGGGAATCCCTTTCCTGACAGTCGTGCACTGCTTCCTTTCATCTTTCAAGCCTTTGTTTAAATGTAATCTTTTAAGTGAAGTTCTATAAGCCAGTAACTTTTTGTAGCCCAGTAGAATTATTATCTATGAAAAAGGGAAAGTTTGTCCTTTTCCTTTAATAATAACATTACTAGTGGCCATTACATGGGGATTTTTAATAAAGTTTATAAAATTATTTTTCAATTAGGTCAGCATAAATTTTATCAAACATAAAACTTCATTATGGCATTGTCTAATAATAATCATTGTAATAAAAAGGACTGCACAAAGTTAAAATAGGTATTATATAGTTTTTCATGAGGTAAATGAAACTATTAATGGTTTAATGCATTTATTAATGTAAACTATTAATATTTTAAATATTAGGCTAAAATACATAAAACAGCTTATCAGAATAGTCTGGAAACTTGGTCAAGAACTTATTTTGGCTAAAAATAACATCATCTATTTACACTTTTTCACAACATTTTTACTGGTATATCATTTACATATCATACGTTTCAATAGCTTAATCATTCAGTTATATTATGGGGCATTGCATAGTCAGCACTACGTCAACATTAGAGCATCACCACTCCACCCACCACAGCTTTAAATCGCCTTGAAAATGAGTTGTGCAATCACAATCAGTTCTAGTGCTCCCTCCCTCTTCCTGCCTTCAATGCTTCCTCCTGAAACCCTGTTCCCTCCCTGTTACTCACCCTCAACCCTGCATTCCCTCTTACCCTTTGCAATCATTTATTCTTGTTATGAATTCACTCTTTCTGTGCTTCATAGCTGGAAAATCCAACAGGAAACATCAAAAAACAAGATTTCACTAAGGTGGCAAGGTTAAAAGAATAAGAAGTTTAATCACAAGTATAAAGATAAAAATATTGTGTACAAAGGGGATGATCCCCATCAACATTCAAAAAGTCAGATGCAAAATTTCTGTCATGGAACAAGAAGGGGTACTTGCCTCCAAATAAATCCAAGTTATGTCTATAGGGGCCTGGGGAGATCATCTGACCAAGTGTCCAGTTCCATCAGCATAATCAAGATTACCATGGTCTCCATCTGAAAGTAAGGATGTTCTGGACCCTTGCCTTTGGCTAGAATGAATCTGCCAGGCACTCTTTCTCAGTCAATACTCTGCAGATGACTTTGGGGCTCCCACTGTCATCCATAACCTTCTACAATGGTTACTTGTATGAATACAAACCTTAAAGACCCCAGACACTATTATGATTGAAAGCTAGGATCCATCTATATTCTTCACCATACTTTATTGTAGCACCCAACTCTTCAGAGCTTATTTTGTGAAGATGAGTACCAACACAGCCATAATGTAAGTCATAACTGTTCTTAAGTGAGAGCTAGGATTTAGTGTAAGCCCAAAGTCCATTTCTGGATATACACATGTTTTTGTTTTGTTTTTAAAATTTGTTATAACTTGGGAGTCAATATATATACTATATCATTCTATAGCTCAATCATGTCAAACATGATTGTACAATTGCTTCCATAATTAATCTCCAAACATTTTTCCTTTCTGGATTTGTTCATATCACCTCCTTCTTATTTCTCTCACTCCTCTATTGATCCATCCCTCAAAAAAAAAGCCTTGTTATATTTTCTCACCCTATATATTGGCTCAATGTGGTTTCATTTACTGAAAAAGAAAAATCAGTAGCACAACTTCAAGTGGCTGACCCAATGGCAGCACACCTCTGAGATAAATCCTAATATAAGCATAATTTAAAGAATGACCATCCAGAGTGGCAGGATACAAGATCAACAATAAGAAATCTATTGGCCTGCTACACATATTGGATAAGACCACAGAAGAGGTGGTAAAAAAAAGAAATACCCTTCACAATAGTAAAGCACAAATTGAAATATCTAGGGATATAGCTTACTAAAAGAACAAAAGATCTATATGATGAAAATTACAGAACACTGTGACAAGAAACCAAGAGTAACTTTAACAAATGGAAGAATATCCTATGTTCATGAATAGGAAGACTCAATGTAGTGAAGATGTCAGTTCTACCCAAGGCAATATATAAGTTTAATGCACTCCTGATACAATTACCCTCATCTTTCTTCAAAGAAATGGAAAAAATGATTTTCAACTTCATATGGAAAGGAAAGAAGCCCAGAATTAGCAGAGAACTCAATAAGAAGGACACCATGAAAGGGCTTGCTTTACCTGACTTTAGCACATACCATACAGTCAAAGAGGTCAAACAGCATGGTACTGGCATAATGATAGATAATCAGCCCAATGGAAAAGAACTGAAAACCCAGAAATGAAAACATCAGCATACAGACAACTGATGTTTGATAGGACCAAAAAAATATCAAATGGGAAGCAGATGCCTTCTTCAACGAGTGGTGCTGGAAAAAATGGGTATCTACCTGCAGAGAAATGAAGCAAGACCCTTACCTCATTCCATCCACCAGAATAAACTCAAGGTGGATCACAGATCTCAAAGTAAAATCCCAAACTGTTAAGGCCATCAATAAGGGAATTGGGACCAACCTGAGAACTTTGGCACAGGAATTACATAGGCTATCAGGAATAGGGAAGAGCATAAACACAGAGAGGCCACAAATAGACAAGTGGGATATACTGAAAATAATGTAAAAAATGAAGCAAGACCCTTACTAGACTCCATGCACTAGACTAAACTCAAGGTGGATCACAGACCTCAAAGTAAAACCCCAAACTATTATGGCCATCAATGAGGGAATTGGGAACAACCTAAGAACATTGGCACAGTGATTACATAGGTTTATCAGAAATAGGGAAGGACACAAACACAGAGGAGGCACAAATAGACAAGTGGGATATACTGAAGATAAGATACCTGTGTACATCAAAAGAATTCATCAAGAGAGTAATAAAAAAGTCCATGGACTGGGAAAACATCTTTAGCACTGACAAATCAGATAAAAGCCTTATTACTAAAATCTATAATACACACATAGCTTCCAAAAAGAGCAAAACTAAGAGGAGATGGGCAAAGGACCTGAACAGAAGTTTCAAAGAGGCAGAAATCTGAATGGCCAATAAACATGAGTAAATGTTGCTGATCATAGCCATAAGAGAAAGGCAAATCAATACAGTAAGATACCACCTAACATCCTCAAGTATAGCCCAATTCAAAAAATCAGAAAGCAACAAGTGTTGGAGGGGCTGTGGAAGACAAGCGTTCTTATCCACTGCTGGTGGACTTGTAGGTATATACAGCCACAATGGAAATCGATTTGGCAATATCTAAAACAGATGGAAGTTGAGCTACAATATGACCCAGCAATCCCCCTACTGGGCATATACCCACAAGAGGTAAGCAGCAAGCTATGACCAAACATCTGTTCTCGATTGTTCATCACAGCACAATTAACAATTGCAAGGAGTTGGAAACAGCATACAATGGAGCACTATACATCACTGAAAAGTGGTGATGAACACATGAAGCACATCACCCAATAGGAAGAACTGGGAAAAATGTTGCTAAGTGAAGTAAGTCAAGTGCAAAATAACATATACAAAATGAGTCTGCTGATGTAAGTTTAAGAAAAAATGCAAAAGGAGCAAAGGGAAAAAAAGCTACTGCATATGAAATTTCTGAGGTGGTGGAGGGGAGGCCCAGGTAGTAGGGCAGGGTTCAGACCAAATCCAGTGCTACATATGGTAGCCAACTGCGGTGTGTGTATGGGGGGGGGGGGAGGTGGTAATGTGTAGAGAGGGAATTGTGTTCCAACCCACCCAAGGGTGAGCATACTGTTTTTATCTCCACAGGGAAAGAGGGACAAAACTTAAACCAAGTGATCCAGGATGTGAATGCAGCATGATAGCATGGAGAGGGGAACCAGTGGAGAGGTCTGAGGGTCCAATTCCAATTCCAATCCCAACTACGTGGACAGCCAGCTCTCTCCCAAGGGGTGTTTGCTTTGCAGGTCAGCACTAACGCTGCATCTCGGGGAGTGAGACATACCTGATCAGAGCACATGATAACAAATGAAGGGAGAGAAAGCAAATGGAGTACATCCTGATCCACTAAGCCATCAGGACGATATTCCCTCTCAGAACAGCCAATGTACAAATAGGACTATATGAAGGCTTTACAACAGAGCATGGAGTTCATGAGGGAGTGCCAAGGGAATGCTTTGGAACCATGGTGTGGCACCCCATCAGACTCAACCGAAGGACATTCCTGGAGGTCAACAAACAGACCTTGAACTATTTACAGGTTTTTATTTTGTTATTATTTTAATTTTTTTGCATATATATTAGACATGGGGGGTTGTTGTTATAATTGCTTTATTTTCTTTGGTTACTTCATCTTAGGATGCTTGTTTTTTTTTTTGTCTAGCACATGTTGTTATCTCTGCAGGTATATCTAGATAAGATAGACTAGATGAACAGTCTGGAAGAGAAAATGACAGGACTGATGGTTCCAGGGGGGACATGGGAGATGGGGAGGATAGGGAAAGGAGGTAGTGCTGACCAACCCTAGAATAAGGGAACAAAAAGTGATTCACAATCAGTGACAAGATGAGTGTGAGAGGCCCAATAGGGATTGAACAAGAGTAATGCCACAGAGAGAAAATACTGAAACCCAATGGAGGCTGAGCATGATAGCGGGGCAAGGGGAAAGCACAAGGAAATAGAGGAAAGAACTGGGAGGCAAAAGGCACTTATAGAGCTCTAAATACAGGCATGTACATAGTTGAATATATTTATATATGATAATGGGGAAATAGATCTATGTGCCTACACTTATAGGATTACTATTAAGATGGGCATTGGACCTCCACTCAGGTACTTCCACAAAACAAGAACACTTTGTTCTATTAAATGGACATTCCATGATGCTCACCTTCTTAACAAGATCACTGAAGACAATTGTGTGCATAAGCAAAAGTGGCGAAGAAAGCTGATGGTGCCCAGCTAGCAAAAGATGTAGTGTCTGGCATCTTAAAGACTTGAAAGCAAACAGATAGCCAGAGCTCAGAAGCAACAAAGCCCACATGGAAGAAGCAGCCCAGCCTGTGCACTGACGAGATGTCAAAGAGATCAGGTATCAGGCTTCAAAGAACTAAAAATTACATCATTATACAAGAGGGAGAGTACAGATTGGGGACCCAAAGCCCATCAATAGGTAAAATGACAGAGGGGTTGTAGGGAAGAGATGAGCCAGTCAAGGTACAGTGTAACAATGAGTATGCAACTTTCCTCTAGTTCTTAAATGCTTCCTCCCACTCACTATCATGCTCCCAATTCTACCTGACAAATACAGCTAGACCACAGGATGTACTCTGGAGCCAGAAACATGGGTAATTCAGAACAGAGGATCCTTTAAGGTCCAGGGGTAAGAATGGTGATGCCAAGAGGGTGGAGGAACCTATTGTGGAGATCTACGTATCGCCTCCTCTCTCAGGTAAGGACAATGGGGAAGTGGGTGAATGGACACATTGGACAGTGTATGATTAAAAAATAATGAGAATTTGTAAATTGTTAAGGGTTCATGAAGGAGGGGGAGTGGAGTGTGAGGGGAAATAGGGGGAGCTGGTACCAGAGGCCTATGTAGAATGAGGATGTTTCAAGAATGATGATTGCAACAAATGTGCAAATGTGGTCTGCATACAATTTGCCTATGCATTGACCATGATAGGAGTTATATGAATCCCCAATAAAATTATTTTTTAAAAAAATCTTATAGTTAGGGCTCAACTAAAAATATTTTGGAAATGGTGGCAACATATGTACAAAAATGATATATGCAATTGATGTATGAAATGTTATAAGAGATGCAAGAGCCCCCAATGATGGCTTAAAAAAAAGAATGGGCATCACAAGATTACAAGAATAATCCATATCTTAATATAGCATTGATGTATCCAGATTTTGGTACAGTGCTCTTGGTAGAGCTGTTTTCTGCTTCCTCAGACACCATGTGTTTTCCAGCTTAACATCTCAGGTAACAAATGAATCTGGAGTATAGTCCAGTTCACCCAGCAAGGTATGGTATCTCACTGATACAGCCTCTAGAACCTGCCTTACATCCTGAAGACCCAGGATAAAGTGTCTCAGTATTCTGTGGCACCAAATCTGCATTCAGGGCTTAACCCCAGATGCCCTAAGTCAACTCTACCTACACACTTCATGCCATTAAAGATCCTCCCCACCTAATGCTCCCCAAAGCATCCTCAATCTTTCTTCCCCTCACCTGGGGGCCCTCCCCTCCCTCCTCTCAAAAGATATGCACCTCTATGTTCCTTCAACTTGTCCATTCCCTCTCCCCTCCTCTGCACTGACTCTCAGAAAACCCCTACCTCTCACAGGGCCACCTCCCTCTCAGGGGAGTCATCCCAAATTCACAT
>PVJH01009168.1:0-80657 GCA_004026705.1 Nesogale talazaci | reverse complement strand
CCATATTTCCCTTCCCTTACTCCTCCCTCTCTCTATTGAACCCTTAATAATTTACAAATTGTTATTACCTTTTTATATTGTACCCTGTCCAATGTGTCCCTTCACTTACTTCCCTGTTGTCCATACCCCAGAGGAGGTTGTATGTAGATCCCTGAAATTGGTTCCCCCTTTCTATTCCACCATCCCTCCACCCTCCCAGTATCACCACTCCCACCACTAGTCCTGAGGGACCATCCGTCTTAAATTTCCCATGTTTCAGACTCCAGTGTGCATCCTCTGGTCTAGCTGGATTTGTAAGGTAGAATTGGGATCATGTTAGTGGGTGAGAACTAGAGGAAAGTTGCATATTTCATTGTTACTACACTGTATTTTGACTGGCTCATCTCCTTGCTGCAACCCCTCTGTAAGAAGATATCATTTCACTTATTGATGGGCTTTAGGTCCCTAAACTGCCCTCTCCCTCATTTATAATGCTTTAAATTTAGTTCTTTGATGCCTGATAACTGATTCCTTTGACACCTCATGGTTGCACAGGCTGGTTTGCTTCTTCCATGTGGGCTTCATTGCTTCTGAACTGGATGGCCACTTGTTTACTTTCAAGCCTATAAGACCCCAGATACTCTATCTTTTCATAGCAGGGTACCATCAACTTTCTTCACCACATTTGCTTATGCACATAATTGTCATCAGTGATCATAGAAGGAAAGTAAGCATATAGTGTTATGATTATTAGTTCTTGAAACCTGATAGTTTATCCCTTTGACACCACATGGTCCCACAAGCTGGTGTGCTTCCCTCATGTGGGCTTAGTTGCTTCTGAGCTGGATGGCCGCTTGTTTACTTTCAAGCCTTTAAGCTCCCAGACGTTATATCTTTTGATAGCTGGGCACCATCAGCTTTCTTCACCACATTTGCTTATGCACACATTTGTTTTCAGAGATCCTGTCAGGAAGGTTCGTTTCATGGAATGCCAATTTAATAAAACAAAATGTTCCTGCACTGAGGAAGTACTTGAGTGAAGGTCCAATGCCCATCTGCTGTCCTAATACTAACCCTATAAGTTTATGCATGTTGATCTATTTCTCCATCAACATATGTAAATATATGCACCAATGTACATGCCTGTATTTAAATCTCTATAAATGCCCTTACTCTCTTGTCCTTTCCTCTATTTCCTTATACTTCTTCTTGTCCATCTCCTTTAAGTCTGCCCCCTTTTTCTAAACCTCTTCACTTTACCAAACATGATGGCATGACATCCTTCAATGGTTTCCCCTCAAAATATGTTCAAAATATGTAAAATGACATTTGTCATTCTTGCATCTAAGGAACACTGGCCTATTTCTTCCAAGACAGATTCGCTTGTTCTATTAGCAGTCCATGAAAAGTACAATACTCTTGTCTAGTACCACAATTCAAATGCATCCTTTCTTTCCAGATAATCCTTGTGGATACCAGCCCATTGGGGACCTACCAGCTGAGTTCTATTCAACTGATAGGTGCCTTCTAACCATAACTCCCATTCTGGATGGAATGCTCCACTGTCGTATTGAAGATGATTGCTGCTGTTATTAGGTGCCATAAGGAAGGCTTCTAGCAATTGAGACTTTATGTCCAACAGAATGAAGCACTGCATGGTCCTCCACCATCCTCACCATTGTTCCTTTTCCTGAGCCCAGTGATGAAACCACCAGGTTAGTCCATCTCCTTAAGAGCCTTCCTATTTATCATCACCCTCCAAGTTCACCAGCCATCCAGGGCCTGGTCTCTCCTACCAATGCATCAAAAGTATGTAAGATGAAATTTTGTCACCCTCCCCTCTCAGAAGCACTCTGCATTACTTCTTCCAATACTGGTTGATTTGTCCCTTTATGAGTCCATGGCGCTCTCACCAGCACAATTCAAATGCATCTATTTTTCTAAAGTCTTCCTTATACAATGTACAACCCTTAAATGCATATGATGCAATGGAGAATATCATGACTTAAGTCAGGCCTATCTTTAGCCTCTATGTAACACCCTTGCTCTTCAACACTCTAAGGATGTCTTCTGCAACATATGAAAACATCTTTTGATTTCTTGATTGATGCTTCATGAGCACTGATTATGGATCCAAGCAAGGTAAAATCCTTAACCACTTCAAAGTTTTCTCCAACTATCATGAAGCTACCTATTGTCCAGTTGGGAGGATATTGGCCCACCTTACATTGAGTTGCAATCTCTGTTGAAGGCAGGAATCCTTGATATTATTGTGAAAATTCTTCAATTTTTCCTCATTTTCAGCAATCCATGTTACGTTATCAGTATGCCCCAAGTTGCTAATGAGACTTCCTCTAATTCTGGTGCAATATTCATCATATAATCCAACTTCTCTGATGATTTGCTGGGCATTAGATTGAACAACAAGGTGAAGGGATACAACTGTGATATACACCTTCCTCATTTTAGACCATGCATTATTCCCCTTTTTTGTTCACAAAACTTCCTGTTGATACATGCATGCATTCTCAATGAGCACAGTTACTTTTTTCTGAAATTCCCTTTCTCAAGTTTATCCACAGATTATTATGGTCCACAGAGATAAATACCTTTGCATAGTCAATTAAACACAAGGAAACATCTATCTAGACTTCATGGCTGTGATGCACGATCCTCTTGATATCCGAAATAATATGCCTTTTTCAAAGTCTTCTTCCGAATCTGGTGTGAACTTCCTGTAGATCACTGTCAATGTATTACTATCACCACCCTTAAAGTTCATTTTACTGTGGTGACTTGTACGTTGCTAGAAGTTATGTCATTGGAATTTCAAAGATTAACTAGGTCACCCAACCTGAGCAGGCTTCAGCAGAGTTTCCAGATGAAGAACAGACAGTAAGAAGAGCTGGCCTCCCGACTTCAGAGGAAGAAGCCCTTGAAAACCTTTTGCATAGCTTCACAGTGTACATTTAAGTAATGAAGTCCTGAAGAAATGAAGAAGAACATTGAGATATTGCTGGGAGATAGGTTCCTCAAGTCCAAGGGCACTTGAAATCTGACTGAAGAAGACCTGGATTTTTGGAGGAGGGGACCCTTTGTATATGAGTCGGGTAAAGTCAGTGGGAGTGGAGCTTAATGAATCTTCATCTGTTGATGGGGCAGGGCTTAAAATAAAGAGAAACAATGGCAAATATTGCCTTATGATTGACACTTAGAGTGTGGTAAGTAAGAACTTAGGAAAGCTGGAGATGGTCAAAAGAAATGGAACGCATGGAGATCTGTCTCCTAGACATTAATAAGCTGAAATGGAGTGGTAATGGCCATTTTGAATCAGATAATCAGGTGACATGCTATTTGGGAATGGCATAGTGAAGATAAAATAGCATGCACTTTCAGGAAGGATGTTGCTAAACTCATCATGTAGTAGTATGTGTCTGTGATCAGATTATATCTACCTGCCTCTTGGGAAGTCCGATCAATACAACTATCATCCACATTTTTGAACCAACACAAATGCTAGTGTTGAAGAAATGGGAGTCTTCTATTAAGGACTTCAGTTGAAATTTGATTAAGCATGTAATAAGAGTCATTGACAGTTATTGGTGATTAGAATGCAAATGTTGTATACAGGGAGGAGGAGGAGTTGGAAAATATTGAGTTGGTGATGGAAAAGAAGGTGAAGTTTGCATGATAGAATATTGCAAAAACCATCCATTTGCACATTGCAAATACCCTTTTCCCGCAACTACACATGAACTTCCCAACATGGATAACACAAAAATCAAATCGACGGCATCTGTGGGAAGACACAAGGGAGAAACACAATATCGGCAGCTAAAATCAGACCAGGGGTGGACTGTAAAACAGACTTCAGGGAAATAAAAGCATGAATGCCTGATGTACATACTTCTATGTTTGAGAAAAGTCATAATCTTATAGGCTTTAGGTGTAGGATTTCACTTTACTGCAATAGTTAGGCACAGAATATTTTTCTTTAGTTCACTTATGTAATAAAAGATTTGATGGGCTGGTCCTTTTTCTGTTGTGCTCATGTCAGTTATATTATATATGGTTCAAAATGATTTCATTATTTTCTGGGATGGTTGTTTGTTTTAAGGAGTTGCATGATGTTTTATGTTGACAAAAGGTAGTTTGTGATTGTTAGGGATTGTGTCAACTAGATACTCCTTGTTATGAGTGGAGTCATCCTGTCAAATGGTAACCGGTGTGGTCTTTGGTATAAGACCAATGAAACAAATATGCTTACTTTACCACTTCACTTTCCTTCTTATTTAGACTTCATGTGACTCTGAATCGGCTGCAATAGGCCTGACGTGGCCTTTGGGGGCCTGAGAGTTGGGGTGTTTTGTGCTTCCACAGACCTGAGCTTCAGTGTCTCGGCCCTCGCTGGCCTGGCGTCTCCCTGCTTCCCTTTTTGGTGCCATTGGCCTGTGTCCACGTGAATGTGAAGGGGTTGCAGCTAGTATTCCACCTTGGGACTTAACTCGGAAAGTGCCGTGGCACCTTCTTGATGTCACGTTGTTTTTTGATTAAAAGGCTCTCTCTTGGACAGAAATAAGTGTAGAGGGTTGCTTCTTTAGACAATTCATCCTAACACATCCTGACTTCACATTCTCTTCTGAATCTGGCCGGAACCTCGGTCAGCTCCCTGCCATGTACTGCTGCAAAAGTTTTTGCAAAATCGGAAGCAACAGTTTACTTGTTTAGGATGTTAATGATAATGATCTATATTTGCAGTGTTCTGTTACGTCACCTTTCTCTGAAATGCGTTCAAATATGGATCACTTCTGGTCAGTTGGAAAAGTAACTGTCTTTCCAATTTCTTGGCATAAACTAGTGAGTCTTTCCAGTATTTTGTCAGCTTGTTGAAACGTTTAAATTCACATTTATTCAGTTCCTGAAGTTTGTGTTTGGCTAATGCATTCAGTGTAACTTGCAGTTCCTTTTTTCAGTACCCTGGTTCTTGACCTATACTACTTCTTGAGATGTTGGAATGTTATCGAGTTCTTTTTGAAGCAATGACTGCATGTATGCTTTCCATCATCTTTGAGTATTTTGGCATTATTTCATATTTTTCTTATAGAATGTTTCAATATTGCAAATTGAAGCTTGAATTTTTCTCTTTGACTCTTTCATTTTAAGCTAGACTGAGTGTGTTCTTCCTTTTGGGCTCTCTAACGTTAGAGCTTTCATATTTCATTGTAATATCTCACTTTATCTTCTCAAGTGCTTTGAAATTTTCTGTTCAGCTCTTTTACTTTATGTCTTTCATTTGTCTTAGCTACACTATGGTTAAGAGAATGTTTCTAAAGACTCCTCTGACATCCATTTTGATAATTTCTTTTCCTGTCTTTTTAATGACCATTTGCTTTGTTTATGTATGATGCTATTGATACCATCGTACAGATATTGAAATGCCTTTTTTGATAATAATTAAAAACATTGCTCCCTTAATTTTGTTTACATGCATAGTGAATATATGGTAAATAATTTATATTTGTAAAAATACATACTAATATTGTTATTGCTATAGGCTGTGGTTGAATTATCCTGACCCATTATACAACAAAAGAAAACATCGTCTTGTCTTACATTGTTCCTCAATCATTTCTAAGTTCATTTCCCATATTCATGCTTTGTATTTTCCACATTCTAATTGTTAATAGATATTTGTTGCTTTTGCTTCTTATTTTGAGTTATACTTTATTAGCATATAAAGATCTCAAAAGGTTTATTCCACTGAAGTCACTGAGATTGACTGTACTTAGAGAAGACAGCTTTTATTTTGTCTTATTTTGAACATCTTCGAAACTGAGGGGCTAATTTTTGGCGTTATATGAGACGATGCCATGCTGTTACTCATAAAAGTTTTTAATGATAGTATTCAATCCCTCAGATTTACTTTGCCCATGACTTTGTAAAGTTTTGCTGACAATTGTTCATCACAGATAAATCTATGAAATACTGATGATATAGCTGTGAGCATCACAGCAACACACAGGTCACTACATTAGGAATTACTAACAGAGTCCTGGTAAATTATAGATACAAAGAAAATGAAATTTGTGTGTACAACTTTCTTGACTCACATATATGATAAAATGTATACTAACTTTATATAAATATTCTATGCACATGTATTAATCTGGGGTATGTGCATAAATTATTCATTAAATACAATATATAAATTGTTTTAAAATGTGGGTCTTTTATCAATAATAAAATTTTAACCCATTTGTTATAATTCAAATGGTGCATCTTTGAATGTTAATAAGCATATTGATACCATAAATTATGAATTTTAGAAATATCCTACTTAAACTATCTAAATTTTAGAGAAAATATTCACATTAACATTCCCCCCAATTCTCAATGTGTTTACATTGCATTTTGATTTTTAAGTAAATCTTAAAGAAAGTTTAGCTATTCAAGGGATATGTGTATGAAATGTTTAAATAAACTTAATCTATGTTAATATTATAAACCAAGTCAATGGAAATTATATAAAGGTAAAATACATTTAATTTTCCTTCTCACATTTCCCTAATGAGTCCTGGGAGTTTATATAATTATTGTAATTAGGGTTATAAACTTATACCTGGGCAGGTGAGGGGCTAATTACCTAATTTATATGCAAACTGAGCAATTTTCTCTAACATCTTTACCACTTCATCTTTTAATTTAATTCCCTATACTTTTACCAATTAATACTCACATTGTTTTATTGTGTCACATATGAATGAATGACTGAATCTTAGCTCAGTTTAAATGCTATTGCTGTTTCAAATAGGGAGTATTTACTGTAAATTTGCTTTGAATTACAATCCTTTTCATCTTTTATATAAGCTTATGTTTAAAAATTAAAGGAGTATAGAAACAATTAGCACTGGGCCTGTGTTTGCCTGAGGCTGTATACCATAATAAAATACTGTCAAATCAATAGTGATGAGCATAATTCTTTTTTTGAACATAATTCTTAAATAATTATATTAGTTACCTGACTGATAATGAATCTTTATAGTATCCTTGATATTGAATATTTAGAGTGAAAATGAGCAATAAAGAAGATAAAGCTATTTTATTAAAGGAGTTATTACACTATTAGATCACAGACTGTAACTGTTTTTATTCATCTAAAAATTATGTCTAGTACATAAATAACAATAATACTTCCATTTACATCAGAGAAAAATATACACATATACAGTATTTTAGTAATGTTGTAATCATACATAGTCATTGATGATGCAATTATTGTTATTTATAGGGAAAAGTTCAAAATAATGCATGAAACTATAATACATATCAGTGATCAAAGTTCCAATAATTAAAATGTTTCCACCTTCAAAATTTATATATTGCATCTATTGCTCATGCTAGAATTGTTTAAAAACTTAAATTTAGCATTTCACATAATCAAACTTTCTTTTACTCTAATGAGAATTTTATGCTATACATATACATGTAGATGATTACCGAAAAACCAAACTCACTGTCATAGAGTCAATGTGGAATCACAACCCTGCCGGTTTCTGAGACTATACCTCTTTACTTGAGTCAAAATCTCCTTTTTATCTCATGGAATGTCTGATGGGTTTGAACTGTTGATTTGGGGTTAGCAGTTCAACACATACACACTGTGACACTGGGTTTCCTAGTATATGTATGTTTTTAGATTTATAAATATATTTACACAAACATCACATTATACTGCACTGCATCCTTTTTATATTAATTGCAAACAATTTTCCTTTAGCATTTTATTTAGAGTCATAGATGTCTTACAAAGGCTGGAGTATACACCTGGTTTAAAAGTTGGTATTATACAAAGTCATTGTTTTTTCTATGAAGAGGAAAATTTTGGGTCAAATCAAACACCTGGAATAACAGCTAAAAGTTTAAATTGAGTTGTACTAAAAATAAAGTATATGAGAACTCTGCACAGGACTGTCCTTTTCCTTGCTTAGAGGGCATTTATTCATATGCATCATAGGGTCTTTCTTCCCATGGGGTGAGAATGACCCAGAACCCTATGGACAGCTCTTCACAGTTAAGTTTGCCAACTACTTGTCAGAAATGATTAGTGGGAAATAAAGATAGAAAATGTCCCCTGTTGATAAGAAGAGGCAAATTAAACAAACTTTGAAATTGTCATAGAGAAATTTAGCTATTTTATAAGAATACTTCACATTTTGAAAATATTCATCACTGATTATCTTTTATATTTATAACCATAGTGAGTTTGAGAGTTTTAAGATGTAATAGAGAATTCTGTGTCATCTCAAAGACTAGCAGATGCATATATGCACATTGCTCATTTTTTACCATACAAAGGAAATATTGTGTTATCCATGTGAGAAGAGGATAAAAATAACACATCATATTTTCATATCTCTACTCTAAATATCTTCAGATTTATCAAAATTTGCATTACAAATCTTTAACTGAAAAAGTTCTTACAGCTGTTTTCCATTAATATTCTAAACATATTTGAACATGAAAGTTGAATGAGAGGGGGTCTTCATTTTTTTCTAACCAGGTTGAATAAATTTTGTATGAATTATTTCAGCATACATATTCGTTTGGGAGTAATAGTTTAACTCAAAAAATGAATAAAATTAATAAAAATTGTCAAACTATCATAAATATCTTCTCTTTTGGGCTGAGCCCCGGTGGCATAGTGGTTGTCCATGGGACTGTGGCCCACTGAGATGGAGGTTCAATTCCAGTAGCGGCTCCACAGGAGCAAAGGCTGGGCCTCCTACTCCCACCACCAGAGGGCAGTGATGCCCCCAAATATCTATCTATCTATCTATCTATCTATCTATCTATCTATATATATATATTCTCTTTTGATTGCTATTGCTGCTGTAAGCTTTCAAATCAATTCTGACTCATACAGATCCCCTGATACAAGAAAACTGGCTCATACAGTTTTAAGACAACAGAGTGCCAGGGTTTATGTCCTCCACTGTCTTTTTTAAAAAAATAGCTAAATAATATAAATTTACAATACTGGAGAATATTGATGTAAATTAGGAAAATAAATTTGAAAAATTATCTATAAATTTAAAATAAAACCTACTTGTATTTGATTGCTATGGCTATAAAGCAAACTATCCAGGAACATTTTGATAATAAACTATCTTTTCAATAATATTTTATAAAATTAGAAAATAATATATACATTAATAACTCAGACAGGAATAAATCATCAGGGTAAATTTTCATTATAATATCTCCTTGTGCTGATCATGCTAAACTTCAAATACCAATTTTAAAATCTCTATTCTTGGGAGAATGCATCAAAATATCAAAATACTTAATACAAAAAAAGACACCAATTCCTAATTTTTTAAAGTAATCTTTACCATTTCTTTCCTATGGCAGATTAGATATTCTTTCCACTGCTCCCATTAAATAATTAAACATTATTGATAAAACCTGTGTCAGCCACCTAATTTGCTGTCCATTTGAGGATCAAGATTGTAGGGGTGGGGTCTAGCCTTTTGATCTGGAGATAGTCAATGAGACCTCTATGTGGGCATGATCTTCTCCTCTGAGAATTCTGGGGCATCTGGGACTCTCTTCTTGAAGGGATATTCTCTCTCTCCCTTGGAGACACTCCACTGACCATACTGGCTCCCTGGGAGACCTTCCTGAGGAGAAGCCACAAGAAACTACCCTGATGCAGCCAGAAACCTGGACGTAGACAAGCCACATGGAGACTCCTGCCAGCACTGAGATGCTGACAAGACGATGGATCCAAAACCTTTCTACCCTCTGTTTTGTGGTCATTCTGCATTTGGCATCATTACGTATGTTTCATGAAACTAAAGAGAACTTACCGATTGGTATCAGACACAGGGGATAATATCAGACTTATGACCTTGGACGGGACTGGGTTGGGATGTTTTTCTCAATGTTCAATTGCTCTTATATATAAACCTCTCCCTTATGTTCATATGCGTGTTTATGAATTTTGTTTCTCTTGCTTACTCAGACTATCACAAAGCCTCTCTATTGTCTTAATGCTCCAATGATCTGAAAAAAATGTAAGAATTGCATAGAATGTAACCTTCCCTTTTTAGAGCATTTAACAATTTCCATAATGATGAGGCAAAGAGTCCTTGTGACCCTCAATGGTAGATGATGGTAGGACAAATCTCAAAGGAATGTCATAAAAAGCATAAATGTCAAAGGTTTGTAGTTTTTATCTGAGTAACAGATAAATATAAGCATGTTTTCTTTATTAAGAAAAAATTCTCCAGCATAAATCATAACTTAAACTAGAAATTTATTTTTATGTATCTTCTAAGCATATGTTTTCACATCCTAAGAAGCATCATCAATTAGATTTCATGTAAAAAGTTTGTAATCTAAAATATTATCAGGAGAAAAATTTACTCAAAATGATCCAGTGTTGGCACATCTTTGGCAGAGGTACATGTATTTAACCCTATATTCTAACCTCAACTCCAGTTATTTTCAATAGAATCTCTGGTAGTGTTGTGAGTTATGTGTTGGGCTACTCAGTGTAAGTTCAGTAGTCCAGTGCCACGGACTTCATGGGGGAAAAAGCAAACTTGTACACCCATAAAGAGTTATCATCCCAGAAACTGACCTACAGGGGCAGTTTTAAACTTCTTTACAAGGACAATTCTCCCCTGTCCTATAGGATTAGTATGGTTTTCTGTGAGGGGTATATTATTCACATGGGTAGAAGGACACAGGAAATGTCTGCCACCTGCAGGAACCAATTTGCATAAACCGACAGCTTAACAGAATTAATTGTAAATGCAATCCTACTGGGTATACAACCAACCACCTCAGAAGCAGGAATAGAGGAATCTCGCTACCAGCAAGAGAGCAAAGTAAGGAGGGAACACATCCTTGGGATCCTAAGATCCCTATACTTTGACGCTCCCTAATTTGGGAGACACCTTTGACACTCCCTAATTTGGGAGACACTTTTGACACCAGAAGAGCAGCAACAGGAGAACCAGGAGTGAGAGCATGAGCCACAGTGGTGGACTTGGAAGTCCACGGAGCAAGTAAAGTTGGGGCAAGAGACTAGCTTCTAGAGTAGATTACCTATAGACACTTAATAGGTGAAGCTGGAGCTGAATGCTGTATTGTTAGCCCCATAGAAGGTTTGATGACTGCCTAAGCAGGGAAGAAAGTGACATTCCTCCTGGCCTTTTTGACAGCTTTAAAAGTTCTTATATATGAGCAAGAGCCAACAGTTGTGAAGGAAGAAATTCAAGAGATACTGAAAATATAAGAACCAAGCAGGACTCTAGGAATTGAAGGAGTGCTAACTGAAATGGTTCAGCAAGCTGATGCAGTCCTAGAAGCAATCATTTATCTGTTGGATTAGTTTTTTTAGGAATCTGGAATAGGCAGATGACACAAGTGTGCTTGATGAAAATAAGGGGAATTTGAAGCACTTGCTGTTGAAGATCAAGGATGACTGTCCTTATAATGGCTTAAAGTCAATGTAAGGAACACCCATATCCTCATACCAGGACCAATTGGTAACATTATGATAAATGAAGAAAAGGTTTACATTGTAAAGTATTTTCTTTTGCTTAGATCCACAATCAATATACATGAAAGCAACAATCTAGAGATCAAAAGACATGTTACATTAAATAAATTTGCTCTATTCCATAAGCGAAGACAATCTTTTTAGAGTATGGGAAATCAAGGTTAGGACTAACCTTTGATTTGAGGAGTAACCTTATACTTTGAGGACTAAAGTTTACTTGATCCCAGAAATGGTAATTCCCATTGCCATATATGCATATAAAAACTGGACATTGAATTGGGCAGGTGAAGAACCAACTGTCTAATTTGATGTTGAAGAAGATGTTGAAAGTACAATGATGCAGCAGTCATGTGCTTATGTTAATTTTATGATTGAAATGTAGGGGTGGAGTCTAGCCTGTTAAACTGGAGATAGCCATTGAATAGCCAAAGAGGCCTCTATGTGGGCATGGCTTTCTCCTGAGTCTTCTGGGAAATCTCGCGATATTTCCCTCGTGAAGATGAAAAGCTATTTTCCCCAGTTGTTGGGAGTTAATTTCAGAGACGATTAATCACAGACAAGATGGCAGCATCTGAGAAGCTGGAGGAGCCAACAGAGAGACCACACGGCTTTGCCCTGATTGAGCCAGATCTCTGAAGCTGGGGCAGCCACATGGAGACCTCTGCCAGCAATAAGTTGCTTCTGCTGTTGATGGGCCCAGAGCCCTGGAAGCGAAGAGCCATGTGGAGACCCCTGCTTGGATTTTGCACCCACTGACTTGTGACTTCATGAGTCGGAAGGAGACTTTATAGACTGATTTCAGGCATAAGGGTTAATATCGGACTTAAGACCTTGAACTGGTCTGTGATGGAATGCCTTCTCAGTGTCATATTCTTTTTGTATGTAAACCCTTTCCTTATATCGATATGCATGTCTATAAATTTGTTCCTGTAGTCTACCCAGACTAACACAAATGGATTGCCAAAAGAACAAACAAATCTTTCTTGGAAGAAGTAAAGCTATAATTCTCCTTAGAGGCAAGGATGGCAAGGCTTCATTCTATATTCTTTACACATAGGAGGGACAAAAATGGAAGGGCAGTGAAAAAGAGGAAAGTTCTCACAGGGTTGGAGTGACAGAGTGACTGTCAACATACAACAGTGAGCTCAGTCATAGGAATGACATGAAGTTGGAGCAGCACTGTGCACTGTTTCCTTCTGTTGTGCAGTCGCCTCCCTGTGGAACCTAACTGACTTGATGACACCTCACGGCAAAGAGCTAACACATTGCCCCAGGAGGGCAGTGTCCAGGATAAGAAGCTAAGGACCAGGGAGAGCACAGCCTATTGGCATGGCAAAAAAGAAACTGCCCTGACTAAAGACTGTAATCTCTGCATTTCTAAACTGAACTTTAATCCATTAGCTTCCCTAACACACTCCATCACCATGAACATTGCATGTGTGTGATTGCTGCAAGCAATTCTAGAACCCAGAAGAAAAGTAGATGCATGTACATGATGGGAAGGAATGGTTGGTGTCAGAATAAAGTGGAGAAGGCTGGAGGGTGAAGACATGTCTGTCCTTACTTGTAGCCATCAGCAGAGTGAGCCAGAGGTTGCAAAATAGGGTCTTTGTGCCATTATTTTTCAATATATAACTTTAAGGAAATGAAGAACACAAGAAGAAAAAAATAGGGATTTTTTTAAAAAGGAAAATAATCTCAAAGAATCAGACTCCAAGTACGGGAAGTATCACAAAAAAAAGGTTAAATCAAGAAATATTTAAAATAAGTGATTCATTTTTTAATGTAAAATCAATAAACATGGTAAGCTAATTTATGGTTGAGTTAAAGTCATTTAATATGATCCTTCCAGTTATAATTCCATATGTGGTGTGTATTCTAATTCTGTACTTACATTCCTATGGTCCTATTTTTTAATAATTTTATTGGGGCCTCATTACAACTCTTACCACAATTCATACAACCATCTATTGTGTGTGAAGCATAATTGTACATTGGGTGCCCTCATCCTTCTCAAAATATTTGCTTTCTACTTAAACCCATGCTATCAGCTCCTCATTCTTTCCACTCTCATCCTGTTCCACCATCCCTCGTGATCTCTTGAGAATTTATAAATTATTATGACTTTGTCATATATTACACTATCTGATGTCTTCCTTCACCCACTTTCCTGTTGTCTGTACCCCATGAAGGAGGTTATATGTAGATCCGGATAATTGGTTCCTTCTCCCCCCCCCCCGCCCCCTATCCTCCTCCCTCCCTGTAATGCCACTCTCACCACTGGTCCTGAAGGTATCATCTGTCCTGGATTCTATGTTTCTGGGTCCTATCTGTAGCCGGTGGTCCTATTTTGTAGGCCATTCTCTGTTGTATTAATGACGAAAACTGTTGCAGTTTGGGGGTCTCATAAAGCCACTTCTGATTCATAGCAACTCTATACACAACAGAAACAAAACAAAGCAAAACAACTACTGTGTCATCTCACAGATGTTATTTTGGTTGAGCCCATTGTTACAGACATGGTGACAATGCGTCTTCTAGACAGCTTGCCTTTTTCTCGCTCCCTCTACATTACCAAACACGATTTCCTTCTCCAAAGACTGGTGTCCCTTTACAACATGCTCAAATATGTGATATGAAGTGTCACAATTCTTGCTTCTAAGGAGCACTCTGACTGTACCTCATCCAAGACAAAGCTGTTTGTCCTTTTACCAGTCTGTGGTACTTTCCACATTCTGATCCAGCACCCCAATTCAAGTGCATCAATTCTTCTTTGATCTTCTTTTCTCAAGAACCAAATGTCACATGCAAAGGAGACAATGTAAAGTTCCATGTTTAGGGCCAGGTGCACCTTAGACCTCAAAGGACTTTTCAATACTCTAACGATGTCTTCTATTGCAGATTTACATAATGAAACTGATCTTTTGACTGCAGCTTCCACGATCATTAATTGTGGATCTAATCAAGACAATATCCTTGACAATCTCAATTTTTTCTCCATTTATCATGATGCTGTCCATTAATTCAGTTGCGAGAATTTTGGTCTTCTTTACATTAAGCCACAATCTATACTGAAGAGTGTAAGCCTTAATTTCCATTAGCAAGTGTTTAATGTCCTCCTCATTTTTAGCAAGAAATGTTGTGTCATCTGTGTATACCTGATTTTTAAAAAGCCTTCCCCAAACCTGTGCCACATTATCCATCTTCTAAGCCAGCTTCTTCGATGATTTGCTCAGCATACAGAATGAACAAGTATTTTTAGACAAGTATTCTGTTTTCACACCTCTCCTGACATTGAACCTTTCCATATTGTCCTGTTCTGTTCCTGTAACTGCCTCTTGATTTTTTTCACAAGTACTCCATAAGCATGATGAAGTATTCTGCAATTTTCATTCTTCTCAAGGTTATTGATAACTTACTACCTTTCATACTATGCCTTTATATAGTCAATGAAGCCCAAGTTAACATCTTCCAAGTGTTCTCTGTTTTGAACCAAGATTTACTTGACATCCATAATAATATTCCTAGTTCCATGTTCTCTTAAGAATTAGCCCGAACCTATGGCAGTTCCCTGTCATTGCTTTACTTCAATCATTGCTTCAGCAAATTTTTACTTAATTGAGGTATCAATGATGCTGTGTCATAGATTCAGTATCCTTTTGGGTTATCTCTTTGGAATGGGTGCAAATATGGATCTCTTCCAGTCAGTTGGACACAGAACTGTCTTCCAAATTTCCTGACTTAGATGAGGATGGTGTTCCAGTGTGCCATCAACTTGCTGAGACATTTCAATTAGAATTCCATCCATTCCTAGAGCTTCATTTTGACTAATGCTTTTAGTACCTCTGTGTGGGAAATGAACATTGAGGGAAATATGACATTAGGACTATATTTCCCAACTTTTAATACAGAGAATCTTGAAAACTACTATCCCAGCACTTTGATAAATTACTAAGCCAGCACTTTGATAAATTAGAGATAATGTGGGGCTGAGCCCCGGTGGCAAAGTGATTGAGTGCGGGACTGTGTCCCATTGGCTTGGTGGTTCAAATCCAGCAGCAGCTCTTCAGGAGCAAGGTTGGGTAACTCCCACAACCACCAGAGGGCAGTGATGCCCCCACCAAAAAAATTAGAGATAAGGTGATAAAGTCCTAGAACATTATCCCTTATTAAATATTATTCCCAAAGATTCTCCCTTAACAGCTATGCTGCTTTAAAGTGAGCACATAGTTGATTCTATCTCCCCGTGGAAGCAGACATCTGTTGATTATCTCCTCCCACTGCAACTCCCACCACCACCTCCCCTCATAACTTCTTCCAATGCAGGTATTAGGTTCCTTCATCTGGAAGCTCAGGGACTTTACTGTGGCTACCACACACCATGTAACCACAGAATTTTCTTGGCCTACGGCTATCTAAAGATATCACAAGGCAGTAAAAACTCACTCTCTCTGTGTGGATCTGTCTGCTGAGATCAGAGTGGTACTGGAGGTAAGCATGAAATGTGTCTGACTCTTTTTTTTTTTCTCACCCTAACCCTAAGTGTCTGACTCTTTTATTCTCTTTCCTATCTCTCCTATCTTCAGTGACCTTATTGTGATATCTCTAGATTATAGCCATATAATCGCACCTATTGGCTGTTAAAGGCTGGTTTGCTCTGTCATCTCTTGAATGTCTTCCTTCAGCACCCTGGGTTGGAGCTTGTGAATGTCCACTTTTGAGTTTAATCAGTGTTGCTGCAGCCAAACAAGCTCTGCCCCACCTCCATGAGATGTTGGGCAAGACATTGCACTGTTCTCTACGATAGTGGTCCCTGCGTGGGGGTGGAGATGATGCAGTCTGCTCACACCAGGCCCTCTCCTTCCTCTGAGGCTGACAGGGCTGGAGCATGGGTAGCTCTGGGGAGTCCTGGGGGACACTAAGGAATCCACTGCTTTTTGTCTTTAAAAAATTATTGTACAGATTTCTGCACTTCCAGAGACATGTAGAACACAGGTTTTAAAATCTATGATTTTTTCTTTTTTTTTTTTAACAGATTTCTGGAGGAGGGCTTTAATACCCTCTGACTATGTAGCTATGTTTATAATTGCCTGGAGTAATATTTTGTAGAAACTACGAAATTTTTTTTTCCAGCTGCACCATGTTTAATTACTGAAAAGAAGGTATTGACATTTTGGTGAAGTTTTCCATGAATGAAGAGATTTCCTTTGCATTTTTTAACAGACTTTTTAGTAATAATATGTCTTCTAATCTATAATGCAGTAGTTTCTGTCATTTATTACTTTGATTTTACTAATGCTTCATCATTTCCTTTGTGCTAGTGCTTCATTTCTTTGGTTAAATATAATCATAGTTTAAATTTTTATAATTTAAATATTTTCTATTATAATTGAAATTATAAGTTAAATTGTTTTCTTCTTTTTCAGATTAGTCACTGCTGATGCCCAAATTATATTCATGTGTTTGCCTTGTTCCTCTCACTTATCTGAATTAATATATTATCTCTGGTAGCTTTATATGCACACTTGAAATCAAATTTTTCCAGTTAAAATATTTTTAATTCTTTCATTCTCAATGGGCAATTTTTCTGTTTAATTTTTCTAACTCAGCTTTTCAGTCCAATATTGAATAAAATGTGGAGAGAGGGCATCCTTGTTTTGTTCATGATTTTTTTTGTTCCTGATTTTAATAACAAAGTTCCTTCTACTTTGAGTATGATGGTTGCTGTAAGTTTTTCAAACAACATTTCTTACAATGAGGAATTTCCCTTATATCCATATCTTTTGGAGTGTTCTTATCAGGAGAATGTATTGAATTTATCTGGTGTTATCTCTGACAATGTTTCACTGCTCTTCATAAGATCCTCAGTGGGCAAAATACCATAAATGAACTATCTATACCTCTTATTGGTCTGTTTTCAGTTTGGAAGCTCTTGTGAACCATATTCACATTGATGAGCCTCATGATATTTGATGTGTGGTTGGTAATGCTCCAGCCTCACTGTGAAACACAATAGTCCACTGGCAGTTAGTGTGGGGCACCATACCCAGACCCCATCAGTGCAGAAGGTTCCTCACCCTGCTAAGGAGACTGAGATTTACTGAAGAGACTCAGTGATTATGGATCCATAGGTCTGCATTGGCACTACTCCTACGGTATGTCTCTGATGAGTTTTTGCTCCTAGTCAAGTAAGTTCAATGTGCAGTGATCTCAGGGACTGAAGGTCAAGTTTTAGTCCAGGGTCCTCTTTCCTGAGGGTTGTGATATCCCCACAACTGCAGTTGAAACACCTTACTTTAAGTCTCAGTCAGGTGATAAAAGTGACAAATGTTCTCCTTAAAGTTTACAACAATCACTTACTAAGTCGTATGAGTATATGAGAACTTACCTCTACTATCTCTTACTTATATCTAGTAGGACAGGTCAGGTGGTTAGAGTTAAAAAGAATATGGAAAAGTCATATTCAGTAATATACTACATCACACTAAGTAATCTGTCAGCTAACCCGTGGAAATTGTGTGTTTTCTGAAACTCAATGTTAGTTTTCTTTCAGCTCAAAGTCTGATTTCTTTCAATAAAAGGTAATAGAAGAAAGCAAAAAAAGAGTTCTCTATAATTCACAATGGTTCATACATCTTATCTACCATTTTCAATACAGATAGTAACCAACTGTTCCTTAAATTAAGGTTTAAGATGATTTATATTAATTGTTTTTGCTCTTTTTTTGGTAAAATATAAGGGAATATCCCCCCAAAAGCCGTAATTGTGCTGGGCAGAGCAGAGCATTCTAGCATGCACTTTTCCTGCTAGGCAGCATCCAGCAGCTCACTCTGAGGTAGTGTACTCAGTGGTGTCACCTAGGAAGGTTCTCTCTGATAACAGGGGATTTTTCCATGAAAGCAATATCACTCGAACCTCATTTATTGTGATGATCCTCAGGCTCTAAAATTTTGCTTCATGCTCAAGAAAATGGTTCAGAAACTGTTGTGAGGTTGAACACAGTTTACAAGGAAGTTGGTATGGGGAAAAGTCAAATATATGAGTGTTTTTTTTCTCATCTCAAAAGGGATAAATGTCTATTGATGACAAACCTTATTCTGAATGTCTGTCAGCTTCCCAAATGGATGTCAAGGTTGACTCATAGTGCATTTGGAGTGCATTTCACCAGCTTAGACTGTTAATCAAGCTTCTTCTGAGAGGTTCTTAAAAGATTGTGTAACTATGAGCAATAAAAAATAATAATTCCTCATTTGTGACAGATAAGGGACTGGTTTTGCCACCATGACCATGCACCTGCTCATGCAGCTACCACAGTGCTCCAGTTTTTTGGCAAAAACAACATGCTTTTCTTGCCACAAGCACCTGAACTCACTCTGTGTGACTTCTTTTTATTTTCATGAATGAAGAAGAACATGAAAGGACAGCAATATGAAGACATAGAGGAGATGAAGAAAAAAACAGAATAAGGAGATGCTGCTCAGCCATACAGACAAATGACTTCGAAACTTGTTTCCAAGCGGGAATACCAGATTTGACAAATGTATTGAGTGAAATGGAGCATACTTTGAAGGGGATAAGGTGGTTTGGTATAAAAATAAAAATGCTAGTAAAATAAAATAAAAACAAATTTTACCAAAAATCAAGCTTTTTTATATTTTGCAACCTTCTCACATGTGGATAGTATAGAAGTTTTTACAGATTCAAGACATGTTAAATAAATTAACTTTTGATAGTTTCTTTTTATAAAAATATAGATGAAGTTATTTTCAAATATTATGCATTCAAATAGTTTGTTATCTATTGATTCCAATATTACTAGCATATAGCAGCAACACCTTGGTGTAAATAAATATTTAAGAAATAGTAGTACAATAAAATGTTAGATTTTGCAGAAAATGATATAAACATAACAAAGGTGTAGATATTCACAAAAAGGTATTCAAAAATCAGTTTAATTTATATAAAATATAAAAAATAAGTAAAAGAGATAGTGAAGAAAACCCCAAATGCAAATAATACAAAATATATAACAAGGTATTGGATTAATATTAAAAGTATATGAGTATCCATGCTCTATAATAACAGTTATAAATTTGTTTAGTTTTAGCTTTCAAGATTAAAAATGAAAACAAAGTTTTGAAATCCTGTTTTCTTTTTTTATCAGCAAATGTTGTGATTTTTATATTCAAATTAAATTTGGCAGAAATAAAATGAAACTCAAAGATAAATAGTGTGGCTTCTCCATGGGTGAATTAGTTTAAACTAGTGTGTGTATTATATATCAAATTATATAATAAAAAATATAAAGTGATGAGAGCATGGTACATTATGTCTTCTACATTTTCTTTATTTCAAAATACTTTGCAGATATAGCGGTTTCAAATTAATATTTCACAAACTAAGATGATTCTCAGTAGGGAAGCCTTACCTCATGTTGTTTTCATCAAAGGGAGCTCGGTCTACATTTGCCTGTCTGAATATTGTCATTATTTTACTAATTTACACATCAGGAAAAGGGTCAAAAGTACTCCACATTTTCTATGACTTGATATTAACCTGAAAGGGGAATGTTAATAACTGATGAAATATATCAACAGTGGTTCAACATCAATATAGTTTAAAGTTATGCAATTTAAGATAAAAATATATTCTTATTTTATTTATTTAGTTTTTAAGAGTTAATATCCATTTCTTCAGCTTGTCAGTGTGATTTTTATTTGTTCATGTTTGTAAGTTACAAAATAAAGTTATAAATTACTTTCAGAAAATAATATTCATTACAAAAAATAAGCACAAGAATGTGTTATACTTCATGTTTACATTAAATAAAATAGAAAGTATTGAAGAATTTAAAAACAATTATTTAAAATTCCATACACATTATAATATTAAAATATGAGTATTATTGTTTTATTGATATTATTGTACTTAAAATAAACTTCTTAAAGTCTTATTTTAAGATGTTGTTGCCTTGAACATATGTTAATTATCTACTTGTATTCTTGTTTCAATTTATGAAATGTATATATATAGATACACACACATACATATAGTGAATTACTGCATGACCTACCCATGTTTTACAGTAAGAATTATGATTTGTGTAGTATTTCTTCTAGATTTATAATTTTTAAGATACCAGTATCTCTAAGGTACATAATAATTAAGGGTTTGCTTGATGGCACATAGTATGTTTGTTCATACTGACCTAAAGCTTCTCTGTACACATAATATACCAAATACACCAATTTGAAATCAGAAAAAGATTAAGAATATTTATTTTTGTTGCAGTATTCCTATCCTTGTCAGGAATAGGATCTTCCATAAAGAAGATAGCTGTGGTTGTTGGATGATTTGATGTAAACCAGACACTCCTGGCTAGGGATGGAGTGAAACCTGTCAAACAAATGGTAGCTTGGGTCAATGAGGTGTGATTAAAATCATATTTAACCAAAAGCATATGTGTTTGTTGCTCTGAAGTTTCTAGGAATAAAAATTAGAATGTAGCTAGAAAACATTAGTGGAAAAAGTGAAAATTACTAACTCAAGTGGACTGACAATTTGTGTGGTGATGTGTTGTTTATGCTGTCACACTATTTTACTATACTAGCCAATATTGCTTTGGGGAGACAGAGGAGGAATGTCTTGTAAAATAGGGCTGGCAATTTGAGAATGATGGATACATGAGAAGCTTAGCACAAAGAAAAGGAAAATAAAAATTAAATAATTAAAATTTTAAAATGAACTGACTGCTAATTCAAATAGCTATAACTTCAGATTGATATTGAAATTTACTTAAGGAAAACCAGAAAGTATTAGAGCAAAATATCAATTTTTCTGTATCTTGAAAGAAGTTATTAGCATCTGGTGGTACTTAAAAGAAAAATCTGATCCATCTTGAGAAATGTATTCCAGTATTATCCCACATCGATTATTTTACTCAATTGTAGAAAACATATGAGAAAGAAACTTTTATTCATTGTTTTCATCTCATCCAGGGCCTATGCATAAGAGACAGTCACTTCCCGGTTCTATCGCACCTTCAAATTGTAGTCTCGCCTGAGCGCCTCACTGCAGCCACTATGTCAACCTGTTTGTGATGGTGACAGGCAGCTTTCTGAGGCTCTTCCTATTTTTTACTCATTCTCCACTTTCCCAAGCATGATGCCCTTCTCCAGGTGATGGTTTCTCTTGATAACATGCCCCAAATATGTAACGTGGAGGCTTACCATCTTCATTACTAAGGAATATTTAAGATGTTTTACTTCCAAAACATATTACTTTGTGTTTCTGGAACTCAATGATACGCTAAGTATCTTTTGCCAACACCAAAATTCAAATGCACCAACACCTCCGTAGTATTTTTGATTGATTGTCCCGGTTTTTCATACAAGTGAGACAATTTACCATACTATGACTTAGCTCAGCCACAACTTAATCCTCAGATGAGTATTTTTATAGTTTCACACTTTAGAGATTTGTGCAGAAGATATAATCCAAAGCAACACATCATTTGATTTGTCGCTGCTTCTGTGAGTGTTGCTTATTGATCCATATAGAATAAAATCTTCGCAGCTCCAATTTTCCCCCTGTATATTATGATATTGCTTATTGGTCAAATTGTAAGAATGCCTATTTCCTTTGCATTGAGAGAAATATGTAGAGAAGGCTCTAGTCTTTGATTTTCATCACTAATATCTCAAACCTCCTACCCTGCATTAAGCAAGATTGTGTCACATACATATGCCAGGATGTTATTGAGTCTGCAATCCTGAAGTCAGGTTGTTAATACAGTTTAATCTTTCAGATTTCCTGGTTAGCATACAGATTGATTGGGAATGGATATAACCCTGAATGAAGTATGACTTTTATGATTTTTTAAACTATTTAGTACTTCCTTGCTCTGTTCAAATTATTACAACATGGTCTATAAATATTCTCTCTGAACAGTTTAATAATTTAGAATTCCTATTTTTAGAAATATTGCCCAGAGTAAAATATGGACAAAATTGTACAGTAAACAATAATATATATGAAGAGGGTACTCTTCAGAATAATCAACCATGCAAAACTAAAAGGACAGTACTTGTTCCCAAAACAAAGTTCATTGGTTGGGAAGAAGCAGGAGAGATGTGCTGATGCTAATGGGGAAACCTGAGGGCAAATTAGAAGAGTTCTTTTATGCTCAAATAGTTGAAACTAATATCAAGGGACAAAATGCATACAAAATATTGAATGGGAAATGAAGTTAGAATTTCACATAAATGAAACTACAATGTGACAATAAATGAACATTTGGAAGTTATTAAGATGGACTGGAAAGTTGAAGGGGTAAGCTTCATATTTGCATGATAAAAAAGAAAAACACTATGATACAGTTTTTTAAAGACCCTATACAATAGTGACTTTCTACCTTCCTTATGCCTAGACTCTTTAATACAGTTCCTCATGTTTTGGTGACCCCCCAACCATAACATTATTTGGTTGTTACTAAATAACTGTAATTTTGCTACTCTTTGGAAATTGGTGATGCCTGTGAAGGGATTTTTCAATCCTCAAAGTGGTTGTGATTCACAAGTTGATAGCAGCTACAAAGTTTCTGTGAGTATAAATCTTTAGGTGAGAATGCATTCTTATCTTTTTTCCTTAGAGTGGCTGATGGGTTTTAAACCCCTCATATTTAATATAGCCCTAGAATGTCATCCATGGGGCCACCAGAACTCCTTTTTGATACCAGTGTGAAGTGCCATCTAGTTGGTTTGGGGTAGAGTGGCTCTACATACAGCAAAAGGAAGCACTGCCATGTCTATGCCATTCTCGCAGTTGTTAGGCTAGAATCCATTGCTGCGAACACTGGTCCAGTCCATCTCTTTGAGAGACTTCCTGTGTGTTTTTGCTGACCACCTCCTTTACCAATCAAGCTTTTCCCGAGGTCGGATTTCTCCTGATAGTGTGTCCAAGGCAGGTGAGACAGTTTCTTCATCCTCACTTCTTCAGAGAATTCTAGTCAGGCTTCTTCCAAGACAAATTGGGCTATCCAGCTGGCAGCCCAGTTCTTTGTCACCATCATGATGGAAATTCATCCATTCCACTGTGGTCGTCTTTAGTCAATGTCTGACTTCCACATGCATATGAGGCAATTGAAAATACCATGTTTTTGGTTACATGCACCTTAGCCCTTCAAGGGTCATCCTTACTCTTTAAAGGTTAAAGAGATTTTGTGCATCACCTGTGACCTATGCAATGCATCTTTTGGTTCATTTTGCTAACATTTTTTAAATGAAAAATTAATTGACATATAGTTTACATATTATATATTTTATTCATTCAACCATATTATGAAGATTTGTGCAATCATTACCACAATTTCAGAATACTTTCTTCTCATATATTTTTTATCTCTCAATTTACTTCTACTCTCCACTTCCATTCCTCTCT
This sequence comes from Nesogale talazaci, assembly GCA_004026705.1. NCBI lineage: Eukaryota > Metazoa > Chordata > Mammalia > Afrosoricida > Tenrecidae > Nesogale > Nesogale talazaci. The sequence goes on along the minus strand of PVJH01009168.1, from coordinate 56,668 downwards.
CCACTTGCTATATAAATCTACCTATCCTGGATTTTAAATAATAAAAAAAAAACATACAAAACAAAACAAAATCACACAAACCAGGCAAGCCATTTTAACAAGGCTATACACAACAGAGAAAGATCAAAAATAAGGCAGACAATATTCACAACTGAAGCAACTCTAATATCAGTCAAAAAGGAAATCAAATGACAGGGAATTGCATTTTAAATGAATTACATCTCCCACAAATGGCCTTAGAATGCTTGCACCTGGTTTACAGAAGACTGTGGATGATTGTAGAAACCCAAAATCGATTTGTAGGGTCCCCACATGGTTTAAGTCTCCACTGACTGCTATCTGATCATAAGTGAGGGATGTACATAGCCTTGCTATCTGATTTTGTGGTTGCTGCTTCCATGAGCATTGATTATGGATCCTAGAAAAATGAAATCCATGAATATTTCAATATTTTTCCATTTATCATGGAATCTTGCAGTCTAGATATACAATTCTGGCTTTCTTTCAATGCATTGAAGTCTTTATTAAAGACTACAGTCCCTTATCTTTATCAGCAGGTGATGCAAGTTTTCCTCACTTTCAGTAACCTGCCATATCCTTTGCATATGTCAGACTGTTTAACACAGGTTTTCTCCCATACTGATGCTGAGTCCTTCTTCATAGAGTTTGTTATAGTTTGTTAGATTGTTCTTTCAGCCAACAGTTTGGGTAAGTGTGGTGAAAAGAGACCAAAGGGACACACGCGTTTCCTTATTATAAACATACAGGAATGTCTTGTTTTGCTTGTACCACTCCCTCTTGGTCCATGTAAAGTTTCCTCATGAGCACAATGAAATATGATTGAATTTCAATATTATCATTAGTTTTTATGATCTACACAAACAATTTGAATCATTAATACAAGAAAAGTAAATACCTTTCTTCTATTATTGCATAGTAATATTAGCTCTTTAATATGAAAAACATCCTTGTATTTGGATAGGTAACACAGGAAATATTTGCTAGCATTCTAAATTGACAGCTTTTTAACTCAATATTTCCAAAAAGAGAAAATATTGGTGTACTCCAAAAGTTCATGAAAAAAATTGAATCATTTTAAAATTCCATTTTCCATGATTTTTTGAAGTTCCCTCATGTGTTTGTATTTGTGTATACATGTGTACATACTCAACAAAACAAAACAAAACTCACTGCCATAAAGTCATTTGTGACTTGTCCCAACACTTTAGGATGGGGTAGAACTCCCACTTCCTAACTCATTATCAGAGTAAATGCTCCATGTTTTCCAGGGGAGTGGTTGATGGTTTCAAACCACTGATCCTGCAATTAGCCCTCCAAAGTAACCACTGTGTCACCAGGGCTGCTCTGTTCTGAGCAGGCATGCGAATGTGCACACAAACACACACACACACTCTACACACACAAACACACACACAAAGAACAAACTCATTTCCATCAAGTCAATTGTAATTCAGCAATCCCATAATACAGTGTAGAGTTGTCCCTTTGGATTTTGACTTTCAAATCCGACACCACACCCAATTAACCAGCTTATTTACATACAATTCACATATCACAAATTTCATTAATTCAACTCCAACCATAAAAGTTGCATAATCATTATCACTGTCAATTGCAAGATATTTCTACCTTTTACTCATTCTGCAGAAGCTGTTGTGTTGTTGAATACAGCTCACAAGAACAGTGCTATGTGAAAAATTCAAGTGTACGAATAATTTTCTCCTTTCAAAAAAAGTTGAAATGTCAACTGATGACAGACTTCATTTTGCACATCCCTCAAGTTCCCAAATGGATTAAAATGTCAACTCATCATGCATTTGGAATTCATCTCACCAGACCACTTCTCTTTAATGCTTCTGAAAAAAAAATTGCATAACAGTGTGTAACAAAAAGTCCTGATTTGTAGCAGTGGTTTTACCACCATGACAATGTACCTACCTGTCCGTGCAGTCATCTCTGTACATCAGATTTGGCCTCAAAACCAGCATGATCTCTTGTACCAAGTACCTTACTCACCAGACCTACCCCCATGGGACTTTGTTGACTTGTTTGCTTCCATGAATGAAGACAGGCATGAAAGGACAGCGATTTGACAATGGGAAGGAGGTGAAGAAAAAGATGAGGGAAGTGCTGTCAGCCATCCAAACAGAGGAGTTAGCAAAAACGTTTCTGTGTTAGTCCAGGTAGATTAGAGAAACAACTTCATAAACATGCATATGGTTATTAGGGAAAAGTTTCTATAAAAGGAAGAATGTAACATTGAGGAAGCATCCCAACCAATTCCAGTCCAAGGTCATAAGACAGATATTAGCACACTTGTCAGAAACCAGTCTATGTCGTCTCCTTCCAACTGTGAAGCATGTGCAATGACACCAGAACAATCACAGGTCAATGGGTGCAGAGTCTTGTATATACAGTGGCAGGAGAAGCATCCTGGCTCTGGCAGGGGTTCCCTCATGGCTCTTCATTTCCAGGGCTCAGGGTCCATCAGCAGTATCCATTGGTGGTAGAAGTGCTTCAGCCCTGAGAGGGTTCTCTCTGTGGCTCTTCCAGCTTCAGAGATCTGGGTCCATCAGGGTAAAGCCATGTGGATTTTTCTCCGGCTCCTCCAGTTCCTCAGATGCTGCCATCTTGTCTTGTCAGTTGAGCATCTCCCAACAACTGGGGAGATCGTCTCTTACCCCCATGGGGGAAGTATAGTGAGACTATCCAGAATTCTCAGAGAAAGCCATGCCCACACACAGGTCTCGTTGACTATCTCCAGATTGAAGGACTAATCTCCACCCCTACCTTCCCAATCATGAAATTGACACAGAAGTACATGACTGCCACAGTGTCCAAGAATGGAATCATAGATTTGACAAACAAAGTACTTTGAAGGTAACTAGAATGATTTACAAAAAAAAAAATGCAAAGGTTTGGGAAAAAATGATACTTTGGAGGGATTGGGTGCAGTCTTTGGTAACTTATCTATTAATTTCTTTTGCCCATTTAAAATTTTTATCATTTGTGTTTTTCCTGTTTAGGTGTGGTTTATGATACATTTTTTTGTGCATGAATGTCATATTTTTAGTGGGTCCCTGTTCTTTATTTTGTGCATTATAATGTGGATATGCTTGCTATATCCAGGATTAAGGATAATATGTCCAGTAGTGTGTTTGCATCTTATACTATGTTTCCTAATTTTGTCTTGATTTTTTTCATTGATGGTCTTAATTCGATTTTTGACTCACCTTTAGTATTTTTTGGTACAAATATTGGTATGGGTACGGATCCTGTCACATTCTTTTGCAAGTAAAAATCCATTTTTTCCAACACCATTTGTTGAAATTTCTGTTACCCATTTAACATATTTTACTTTTTATAAAAATTTGGTGTCTCTAGGTGCTTGGCTGTGTTTCTATATTTTCAATATTAATCCATTGGTCTTCAAATATACCATTGTGTCAGTATCAGACTGTCTTGATAAACATGGGTATATCATGAATTTGAGGTCTAAATGTGAAAAGAATGCTTTAAAAACATTTAATAGTGCTTTATACTTGATTTCTTTGCATCCAAAATTGGTCATTTGTTTTTCCATTTTTTTGAAATATTATGGTTGTAAATGGATCAGAATTGACAGCCTGCATAATTTTACTTTCTTTATGACATCAAATAGAAGTTAGGGATTCTATAAGTCCATTCCACAGAAAATCTAATACAGTTAGACAGATATTTATCACTGTGTCCCATCTCTCATGGATCATTGGTTTAGATTAAAACAGGACCATCTAATTATTACAACTATTAGTTAAGTTTGGTTGTAAATCTTCTGTAATTTAACATTGAAATGATATATAATATATTGGATGTAAATGAATACTAAGCTGTTCAGGGATTAGTGCACAGTATATGCTATGTAAATTTATTGAAACTTTTGGAAGTTATGCTACATCAAACAGTCTAACTGGATATTTTCCGACTTAAAATTGGGCATATATATACATATATATAAACTTATTTTTTATTACTTTTTAATGAGATTTCAATAAACAAAACAAAACAAAAACACTATATCTGATATTAAGTTGAATGATCAATTATTGAAACTCAACAAATTATTTCCAATAGAAAACTGGCTATTTTGCATGATGATCCCTGTCTCTTTTACTGCAATTGATACTGGGTTTTTAACTGTGCTATTGAAAATGCTTCAATCCATGAAGGAATGGCTATATTTATTAGTGGTTTAAAGTTAAATATATTCTTAACAACCTAATCTGTATTGCTCAAAATCATGTACCACTTTAACCAACCACTCATTCCAATCACTCTACCTTCTGTCACAGCTGAGCACTATTGGTAGTCAGAAATGCACACCATATGTGCAGCAAGCACCTGCTGCAACTCCCTGTCTAGACAGGAACAGCTGTTTGTATGTGTCTATTTCTTGTTTGTTTGTTTATTCTGAGCTTCAGCTCTCGACACTCCTCAATTTACTGAGGTGTTTTCCACAGACGTGATTTTGTAATGCACTGTAATCTATTTTAAGAGAATGGAGTGTTATAATCTTTCTCTTCTTATCGATTTAACACAAACTTAAAATGGAGAAAATAGCAAAATCAACATAATGCAAATTCCTCATTGCTTGAAATAATTCTGCCATGACAAATGTGTTGCTATAAGTCAAAGCCTTGAGTTTCAGACTGGGTTTTCCACATAAGCAAAGGCAGCAAAGCTTATATATGTATATATACCAACATATGAAACCCTCTGTTCATTGTTATGTTATAAACCATAATGGGAGCAAGCAACATCATTTTTCCTCGACTGACTGGCTGATGGGTCTGAACTAATGACTTTCCATGTAGAGACCCACTCTATAACACAGAGCCACCCAAACAAACTCCATATGTGAATTGATGAAGTCTTTTATTTCAAATATATCTCACATGGAGTTTTATAGACCAGCGAGATGCAAGCCTTCATTCAGATGTTAGGATGAAAGCTAGCTCATCACATTTCTGTAGAGGTTGATGAAAACAAGAATAGAATGTAAGAGGGGTGACTACTGGTAGCAGAAAAGAAGGAATTCAAAGTCTGAAGATAAGAGTTTGCTGACCATTTGCGCTATTACAAAGGAATATGTGTAGGGAAATGAATATGGATCCTTAGTGATAATTTAGATTTGTGAGGGATACAAAATTATCCTGAAAAGAAAAATAACTAAAAAATAAAGAAGAGAGCTAGTTAAATTTATTATAAATGTAGAACTATAAAATTATTAGTAATTAGGTTAATAAATATATCATCTACATTAACTTTTCTTCATTAGATTTTAAGTGCAGGTAGGCTATAATATAGACTACTCACTTTCATACTCATTGATTTCTGTATAGGAACATCAAGGAAAAAGAAAATAGGGAAATAAAAAAAGATTTTCTTGGCCTCTATTTTTCTTAGAAATTTCTGAAATAGAAATGCTTGGTCAAGGAGTTATATTTTCAGTGATCTTATCTCAATCAGATTGAGTAACTTTCATACTGTTTTCATTGTGGCAGAATAAAACAAAGTAACTGAGTAAGTTTAATGGAACACATCACAACTATTTATTTAAAGTAAGCTCCAATTCCAAAATATAACAAACAAACACCCTGCCATTGAGACCATTTTAACTCATGGAAATCCTATACAGAGAGAAGAAAAACTGCTAATTCTCCTGAAGTCTATATAACATCATCAGAAAAACATTTAATATTTACATAATTCAGATTTAATCTGTAGCTTGCTACATTGTTATGGTAGTTTGAAAATTTTTATTTTAAAATATTTATCAAAATATATAACTTGTGACAAAAAAGCACTGCTTACTTAAATTTTAATTGGTCAACTGATATTACAAAGGATCATATACTACAAGTTAGAACGTTCTTTGTTTTGTTTTTTGGACATCACTGCCCTCTCTGGTGGTCATGGGAGCTACCCAGCGCTGCTCCTGAGAGCCTCCACTGGATTTGAACCGCCAAGCCTATGGCCCAAAGTCCCCTGTTCAACCACTTACGCCACCGGGGCTCAGCCATAGAAAGTATTTAAAAGGTAAAATATATATGATTTATTTTCCTTATGAAGTCCTTATCCCCCCCCAAAAAAAAATAAGTCATAAAGTAAGCTTGATTACCTGTTTAAAAAATTACTAGCTACATTTGTACCTGTGATTTATAAGAATATTTAAAAGAAAGAAAGGAAGTGTATTGAAAGCAAATATAAATGAATTTGAGCTACCAAATTCTCAAAGTTTGGGAATAATTTCATTATCCATTCTTTGTGTTAAGAATGATAAGCAATGTCAATTAAACACAGTTCAGTTTTAAATGTGGCATGCTACTTGAATGTACTATTCAAGCATTGGGGTTTCAATCTACTGAGCAGCTTAAAAGACAGGAAAACAGGAACATGTCAATTTCTCATCATACACTATGATTAGACCTTTAATTAGAAAAAAAAATTTTCTAATTAATATTTCATTTATCTTTGGGACAAGTACATAATGCAGTCATCAAATTGCTTAGATTTTGAAATACCATTCATTTATGTACATATTTTCTCTATTCAAATTTACTATTCATATCATTGTCAATTTGCATATATTAAGCCATCATGCATAATTTAGCTTGTTTTGAATATTTTATTAGTGAAAGTTTTTTCTAAGAATTTTTTGTCTTCACTTAAATTTTAAAGGCTGAAGTACATTTATCTTAAAACTTGAGATTTTCAATAGTTTTGAACCAAAATATTAATTACAAGTATTCTATGTTGCTCATATAAATAACTCGATGGATAGTGGGGACCCATTATAAGTTAATTTGCTATTTAAAAATCTTAGTATAATATTCTTTATAATTTTCTTTAATTAAACTTTGTGTGGTAATATCTGTACTTATTAAATACGTTGATTACTTGCTCCTCTCCTTTTAACTCATGACTACTTCATCTTTTGTTGCTCAGTATCATGATATTTAGTTTCAGAAATCAATTTATTGCTAACTGTTGCTGGGAGACAGAATTAATTCAATTAATTTTTATAGTTTTATACTGTATTGGACTTATAGCCAACATTCCATTGTTATGTAATTTCATACACTTTAAAAGTAACAATGGCAAAACAAATAAAATATATATTTCTGGGAAAATCAATGAAATTTATCAAGTGAAAAAGTAGAGCACAAAGTCATTATACTTCACTACCACTATCGGAACAGAAGGTAACAGAAAACATTGCAAAGTGCACTAAAAAAGTTGGCCTGAACCACAAACTGATTTGTTATTAGCCAATGCTTCAATTACTGTGGCATCTAGCATCTTTTCTCCTTTATATTTTTTTAGTTCAAAGATTATTTTCCATTGTTATGCTTCAACAATTTAGCATCCTCACTATTGCTCTCTGTAGCAAAGTAAATTAAGGAGCATAGCATTATAGAAGAAAAGAAATAGAGGAGAAAAAACAAACAAACATTGCAACCATTTGAAAGGCAACATGAAATGGCCAATGCTAAAATTAAACTCTTTTTGTAGGAGTGATATGTAAATGTGTTATAGGATCATCTGTTCTGTGGATAAACTCCAAACAGACTTAATTGGTGCTTCAGTACCTCCAAAATGAAATAAACTGGGTAAAGCTAAATGCCCTAGGCATTAGTGAGCTGAAAGATTAGAACTTAACATTCCAAGTCAGAAAATTTCAAACACTGGTAAGTTTATTCATGGTAAGGAGGTTTCAGTGAAGTTTATAGCCTAATAGCATGTATGAAGAAGGGTTGGAAATAACACACTGAAGAGGAAAAACATATTCATCCAACTTCAAAATGGACATTTAAGGTAAATTGTGAAGGTTTTTTTTTTTTTTTACTTTCAGTGATAGGGTTACCTATATGTCTACAGGAATGACCACTTAACATGACTATTATTCAAATTTACAAATCACCCACTAGTAAAAATGATGAGAAAATTGAAGATTTTGACCAACTTCTGAAATCTGAAATTTTTTGAAATTGCAATTAATACGCATTGGAGATTACAGGTGAAGAGCTACCCCAAAAGCTGGAAAAGAAGAACAGCAGTTCAAAAATATGTCCTTGGTGATATAAACACCAGGGATCTTGAAAGAACTAGACCACAAATGACATTTTCAGTAAGCCTATTGTTCTCAATACTTTAAATGGTAACTATATTGGTGGTTGAATCAACTACAAGTGCAGAAACAAATAACAGAGAAGCTCAATACCATCGTCCATGACAAGACCAGGTGAGTTGTGGGCTGAGATCAAAGTAAGCATACACAACTAAAAGGCTATCAGATAAGAAAAGATCCAAAAGAGTGTAAGAAGAGACTGAAATTTAATTTTTGCATCTGCAATAATAGCTAAAGAAAAGGAAGAAATGATGAAGCAAAAAGCTGAGCAGATTTCAAGGGAAGTTTGAAAATATAAAGCATTATGATGACATATAAATATCATGGACTAGAAAATTAAGAGAGAGGAATAATCACTCAGAAGTTTGCAATGAAAGAACCAAAAGAAAAATATGAAGACTAAAGTTGAAATAGTGACAGAGTCTATAGGCTATTAAATATCGAAGGAGAAGGGAGACATTGAAGGAAGATAAAAACAAGCCCCTGACAGACACACAGAATTACTGTAATGCACCGATAACAATTGGTCAATATTCAACTATTTCAGAAAGTAGTATATGATTAAAAGGAAAGGATGGTCTGTAGGGGAAATATACATTGAAAACATAGATGTAAAACAAGCTTTCATAGATTGATATAATACCAATTGAAATATTTCCACAAATGACTGCTGTCCTAGAGGTAATTACTTGTCAATGCTAAGAAAACTGTACCTCAAAATGATTCCAGAGCACATGGACAATTTTTTTAAAACATTTTTTTCTGCATAATGCCCTGGTAGGAGTAGGAAGCCCAGCCTTGCTCCTGAAGAGCTGCTGCTGGATTTGAACAGTCAATCCTGTGGGCAGTAGCCCTGCACACAACCACTGCACCACCAGGGCTCAGCTTTAACACATGGACAATCTTACAAATTATGATTAATATACAAATATGCAATTAAAAATTTGCTGAGGTTAAAAATGGTTTTAACAGTAAGCTCAGAGAGAATTTTTGAAAATGTAAGCTAGAGTCAGAAGATCTCTTTTGAGGAACATACTTGAGTTGTAAGTATAAGGTAAATCTTGGCTCAAAGAAGATAATTCCAGAAATATGGTTACATGTTTTCCTTTTACTATACAAGGACATTCCATGTGTGAGTTATTTCAATTCCTGGATAGCATTATAAAGACTGGGAGTTCCACAATACTTTTTGTTCATGAATGACCTATATATGTATTGGTTAAGAAGCAATGAATCAAAAATAACAAGGAGACACTGTGAGATTTGTAATCAAAATGTAAGTCATGGTAGTATTTTTTCACCATACTTCTTCAATCCGCATATGGAGTGAATTATGGCCAAAGCAGAGTTATATGAGTAAATCGGTATTGAGATTAGAAAGGGACTCATTAAACAGTGGCATGCACTCAACATAATTTTTCTTACTGAATAAAAGAGAACAAAAAAGAACATGAAGATAAAGACTGCAACCTCCAATATGGGCTATTCCTCAGTGAAGGGAGCACAAAGATCCTCAAATGGACTCATAAGCAACATAATAATACACAAAGAATATTGAAGTCACTAACACTTTCATGGAAGAAATTATTAGAGAAGCAAATGACACATTGAACTTGGAAAAACTGATGAAACAAACTTTTAAAGGTTAGAAGTAACTTGCATGCTCACAAGCCCATTGTCAAACAGCAATTGAGCCCAATATGAACACACAGACAGGCCCAGAGAGGGTTATTCTAATGAGTTCCCTCTCTCCCTCGAGGTGCTGGTTAGATTAATAATTTCCTGGTACACGTTGACCTGGGGAAAAGCCTCAAAACCAGGAATCTTATGGACCCAGCTTTAATGGCTTGCCCCTGTTGAGGCTTGTTCTTAATTGCCTGTTCTTTCCTGACTACGAAAGCTCCACAGCAGGTGTGTGGGGATAACACTGTATTCAAAATAACATAAAAAACAACTTGTCTAATAACCACAATATGGTGCAGATGCAGCAATCTCTGCACATGTGTAGCAATGGTAGAGACAGTGCACAAAATTAGAGCACATACAGATAGGCGATCTGAGAAGCTACAAGAGGAGAAGAGGACACCATATCCTCCCAGGGAAGATTTCTAGCTACTTTAGTAATCGGGGGTGAGGTGGGGGCGGGAACAACTAGAAATACAGAAGAAACGAAAGCCATAATTCATCAACTTGGAAATGTATTGAAAGAAATTTCCAACAAAAGAAATGAAAGTTACAAGTAATACAACTTAAAACAAACTAAAAAATATTAGAACTGCATAACATTGTGAAAGAACAAACAGGATAGGAATATTGGAATCAAGAAGTGTTGGTTGGGAAGATAAATGAGAGCAAAATACAGGAAGACCAGATAATAAAAACTGCTCTAAACCTCTGCGGTTAATCTGAGAATTCTATGGGCTACCAGAAAAAATTAGCATCACATGCCTGGTAATGTCATGAAACCGAAAGAAGAAATGATAACTACTGAAAAAAAGAACAGTTAATGGGATATTAGGGGAGAATTTTCTTAACATCATTGTAGAACATAACATAATGATACAAATTTATTCAAATAAATTTACCAATAAATGAAATCATCTCAACTTTTTTAGTACTAAGAAGAGCAAGCAATACTGAGAGCAGCATATCAAAGAAGAATAATTGCACATAAAAGTCAACCTATCAAAATAAGTTCAGATTTTTCCACCAAAAACATCAGACAAGAAGGCAATGGAATAATAATCAAAAATCCGAGAGAGAAAAATCCAGGAATAAATTTTATATCTAGCAAAATTATCCCTCAAATATGAGGGAGAAATATAAACAGTGACAAATAAGGAAAAACAAAGGGAGCTCATGATAAAAGACTACCTTAAGAAAAATTGCAAAAGGGACTCTGGACAAAAAATTTATATCATAAACAAACAACAAACTAAAATTATTATAAAATAAATTATCATTATTATTCCATTGAAGCAATAGTCAAAATGCGAGAGAATCAAACAAACCCAAATAAGGATCCGCAGGCACTGTGCTTTGAAGATGAAAGCAAACAAGTAAGCAAGAGTAGAGGGACCGAGACACACATTAAATACTCAAATAGAGAAGATACTGAATTGTTCACAAAGTCCAGCAAGTTATCTTGAAATTGAAAAGTCACAAAAATAACCAACTTACAAAGAGAAAATTAAAACCTCAACAAAGTAGACATGAAGAAAACCATATAAGCACGAGCTACAATAAAATAAAAAGCAAATGCATCAAGAAAACAACTAAGAAACAAAATGAACACAAAAAAAAAACTGAAAGCAGAACCACCATAAAAATAACAAAATGACATCATCAAAACCATATTTATCAATAACCAATGAAAAGACATTATGAATAAAAAAATGAACTTTTAATATGCTGCTTACAAGGAACACACTCTAGGTATAAACATAAAGCAGATTAAAAATCAAAGATAGAAAAATATGTCTAGCTAATAGCAGTAAAAAGAAAAGTGGAGCAGCAATATATATCTCAGGTAAAATAGACATGGACATTGATGCCATGAAAGGTGCCAGATGAGAAATAAAGAATACATTGAAAGCTGCAGTTGAACAAGACACCATAATTTATACATGCACACTAAAGGAAAAACCATAAAATGTATTAACGATAGGCTTACAGAAATGAAAAGATAATCCAATCATAATACAATAACAGTAGGAGACTTCAATACAACACTAGCAAAGATACAAAGAAGTTTATAACACTATCAATCAACTTTTTGTTGTACATGGTTTCTCTGTGTTGGAGCAAACTTGGAGTTCCGCAACAGCCACAACTGCAGTTTCTAGGGGAGCATTTTTTTTTTATTTGCTTAATTGCTCTGTGACAGGTCAGTGGTTTTGACCACCCCAACCCCCGCCCCCCACGAATCCCTCTGGAGAGGCTCTGTCAATCTGCTTCCGAAAGCTTAGGGATCCCACTGAGCAGCGCCCCTTCACTGCCACTAGATGGCTGTCTGTCAGGAACCACAAAAGACAATCTGACAGCAGTAGCAAAGACAACTAGGTGTCACCCACAATCAGATTTTAATACAGAACAGAGAATACACAGCTATTGTATGAGTTGAGAATTGTAAGAAATGTGAAATCAACTGAAAGGAATCTAGTGCACTGCTAGCAACAGGAAACTACTCCCTCCCTATGTGCTCGAGGGACAGTGGGAAAAAGTAGAGGTTTAGATTCCAAACACGGTTTTTGTTACGGTTAGGTGACATTCAATAACCCACAACCACGCTATGTTACAGAGGGGAGCACAGTGTCGCCCTTCCCCTTCCTCACAATTGTTCCTAGGCTTGAGCCCATAGTTAAAAGCACAGTGTCAGTCCATCTTTCTGAGAGCTTACCATTTGTCTTAGTCCGGGTAAACTAGAGAAACAAATACATAGACTCGCATATGGAGATAAGGGAATTGTTTATATGCAAAAGGAATGGAACACTAAGAAAACATCCCAACCCAGTCCAGTTCAAAGCCATAAGTCCGATATTAGCCCATATGCCTGATACCAGACTATAATGTCTCCTTCTGACTCAGGAAGTCACAGGTCAGTGGGTGCAGAATCTCAGCACTGGCAGGAGTCTCCCCATGGCTCCTTCCAGGGCTCAGGGTCCATCAACAGCATCCAGTGGTGGCAGAAGCAACTCATTGCTGGCAGGGGTCACCACGTGGCCTCGGTGGCTTCAGAGGTCTGGCTGCATCAGGGCAAAGCCGTGTGGCTTCTCCTTTGGTTTCTCAGATGCTGCCATCTTGTCTTGTCCATGATTCATCATCTCTGAGATTAACTCTCAACAACTGGTGAGACAGCTTCTCATCTTCAGGAGCGAAATATCGCGAGATTTCCCAGAAGTCTCAGGAGAAAGTCATGTCCACACGGAGGCCTCATTGACTGCTCAAAGGCTGTTTCCAAATTAACAGGTTAGACTCCACTCCTACATCTCAATCATGAAATTAACATAAGCACATGACTGCCATATCATTTTTTAACTGTTTCCCACCTTTGCTGAACATGATATCCTTCTCCAAGAGCTAGTCTCTTTTGTTAACGTGCAAAGTATGTCATACTTGTCCCTAAGAAGCGTTCTAAACACACTTCCACCAAGACTCTTATTTGCCGTTTTTATCAGTTACTGATACTTTCAATATTCTTCTCCCTACCCACAATTAAAATATGCCATTTCATCAAGTCTTCCTTTTACATGTCCAATTTCCATATACATATGAGGCCAGTGGACATACCAATACTTGGGTCAGGTGTACCATATTCCTCAAAGTACCATATTTTCTTTTTAACACTCTTAAGAAATCTTCTGCAGCAAATCTATGGAGTACAATACACTTTTTGATCTTAACTGTTGGTTCCATTAGAAGTGATTATAGGATCAATTTCGGTAAAATTCTTGATGACTTCAAACTTTTTTGTATTTTTCTAAGTTTTCTCTATTTATCATGATGTTATTTGTGGGTTCAAATGTGAGGCTTTTGGTCTTTTTGATATTGACTTGTATTCCATAATGAAAGCTGCTATGATGGGTAGGTTTGTTATGCCAACATGGCCATAGAGGACTGGTGGGTCTGCTGTGATGGCACGGCCAATGAACACACGGGATGAATTGAAGGGCAGAGATACGAAGGGCTCGGCAAGTCCCGCCCTCTCTCTTGCTTCTGAATCTTCGGACCAGAAAGCTGCCTTGTTTGTCCTGTGCCTTGACCTCCAAGCAATACTACCCGTGGGACACCTAATCGTGGACTGTGTTGCTGTGAGTTGAGGTTCCTTCAAGCCCTACTTCGCCATGCTCCTGGGATATACATCTCTTGAGCTGGGGACTGTTGGACTCTGTCATCTGGCTGACAGTTGGCGACCACTCAGCTGTTTGCTGTCTGTGACCAGATAGCCTGGATTGCTCTACAGAGGATTGCTCAACGGCCCTCAAGATTTGAAGGACTGCCAGTCTTCTAGCTGTCTCACGCAAGTGAGTTTCACTGAGCAATTTATCGTCAGCAATTTTTGATCTTTATTATCAAGTGTTTCAAGTCCTCCTCACTTTTAGCCGGCAGGTTGTGTCATCTGTATGTGGCAGGGCGTTAATTATCCTTACTCCAATAAGGACTACCAGACTCTGAAAAAATTTGCCTAGTATAAATTGACATCAGCAAAGAGACTTGACCTCTGAGAGAGTTGTCACATTAAGAAAAGAAATACCAGGAGACATTATTCAGATTTTGTTTTCTTATTGCATTCCATTTTTATTTTTATGTTTTTTACTTCCTATTATCTAAATCTATCCAGAGAACCAGTGACAAGGAACTTAGGAAGTTAGAATTCTCTTTCTACACAATTGAAAAATGTGTAGAATAAATATTAGCCACTTCCTAGAAATGAATATGTCTCAGAATAAAAAAAAATAGAACTTTTGAGGATTGGATTTGAGAAAACAACAACTACAACAACAACAACAATTGGCACTGATCAGGATACAGATGTTGGTGATATTCAACAGCATAAAGAGAAAATAATGGTTGTAAAAATTAAATTAACCATGGAAGCAGACAATATATGGACAACCCACAAGTTGTTGAAACAATGTCTTGAGAAGAAAGAAACAAACACAAATGGTAGCATGACAGGAAATGAAATATTGTAAAATAGCCAATGGAACCTATAAAATCTACCATTTAGTTGTCTTTCAGATCCCAAACTTTCTCCTAAAACACCATCCCCAACTGATTTAAGAGACATGCACAGCAAGGACACTTGTGACTACCAAGTAATCTAAAATAGTGACTGTAACACTAATTCAGGAATTGAACCAAGAAAGAAAGATTTGTAAACATGTCCAACAAGTATTTATGTTAAGTATTCCATACAATCTTGATACAGATCACATTTTTAATTTCAACTCCAACTTGGTCCCATGATGAGTACACACCCAAAGAAAAAGAAAAAGGGAGGCCAGGAAACAACTCCTATCTATATATACATATATATAATACATAGATGATAGAAATAGATATAGCTATATAGGTATATTATTTCTCAAACCAGAAACCTTGTCCTGAGAAATACATCTTGGCTAAGATACCAATCTTGCAAAATCTTTTTAAAATCTCCGTAACATTAAAGAGCCCCAACAGTCTGTAGCAGTCATGTGCTTATGTCAATTTCATGATTGAGATGTAGGAGTGTAGTCTAAGTTGTTAATCTGGAGATAGCCATTGAGTAGCCAATGAGGTCTCTGTGTGGGCATGGCTTTCTCATGAGACTTCTGGGAAATCTCGCAGTATTTCCCTGGTGGAGATGAGAAGCTATCACTCCAGTTGTTGGGAGTCAGTCTCTGAGACAACAAACTACGGACAAGACAAGATGGCAGTGTCCAAGGAGCTGGAGGAGAAGCCACACGGCCTTACCCTGATGGGCCCAGACCTCTGAAGCTAAAGAAGCCACATGGAAACCCCTGCCAGCACTGAGTTGCCTCTACCACCACTTGATGCTATTGATGGACCCTGAGCCCAGAAGCGAAGAGCCGTGGGGAGACTCCTGCCAGCGCTGGAACCTTGCACCCACTAGCCTATGACTTTGTGAGTTGGAAGGTGAGTTTATAGACTGATATCAGACATATGGCTAATATCAGACTTATGACTTTGAATTGGACTGGCTGGGATGCTTTCTCAATGTTGCATTCCTCTTGTATATAAACTTTTTCCTTATATCCATATGCGTGCATATGAATTTGTTTCTCTAGTCTACTCAAACTAACAGATGCCCCTTAAAGTTCTCTCCTTCAGGTCTCTTTATTTTAACAAGTGCCTAAATATAGCTTTGACTTTTTCAACACCTATTTCTTAGAGCATCTATTTCCTGGAACACCTTCCTTTATTGTGCTTCATATCACATTTCTTACGGATGGAAGATTTGGAGTAACTATAAAGGAGTAAGTCTACTAGTGTCATTTCTCTAAGATGTGCTGACTTCCTGCTTCTGTTAGATTTTCATAATCCTCACAATATTTGAGAATGCTATTGACACACTTAAAATACTAGAGTGCAGTGCAAACATAACTTTTATGTCCAGTGGGAAACCAGAGAATATGTGCAACTCACCCTATTGCAATGATTGGCTCTGGGACTGAACCTGCAAAATCTCTGAGTTACACCTGTGCCGACATTATTGGGCTATTTTAAAGATAGACTGATCCCAGATATATGACATAAAGAGTTGATTTGAAATGGAAAACTAAGCTAATTTTGTATCTAAATTTCTAAAACCAATATATATTTGTAGAAAGTGCGAGGTGTAAGGGTGTCAAATGGCTTTTGGTTAAATAATCTGTTTAGATTAAATTTCTCAAACAACAAATATTTCAATCAAATAGTGGGTAATGCATTTCTTTTCAAAATACATTTTGAAGAAATTAACTAATTTTAAGTACGTACTATAAGCTATCAGTTCACAAGGCATGTTTTCTGGCCCTCATTAGGCACTACAGGCCTGTCTTTTGATGGCTATTGTACTTTTGGAGATATTACGATTTGAAAACCTTTTTGTGTGTCTGAGATTGAACAAGGCTAGATACAATTGTGATTACTCCTTCACTCTACGTGTACATGTTTAATTGTAAGTATAGATATAACTCAGCTATTTCACTTACCTTTATCTTCTATAAAATTTACTTAGTAAATTCTGAATCTTTAAACATTTTTGCTATATATTTTAAAACGTAATCTACCCTACAGGTTACCAGTGGAAACAGAATTTTATTCAACAACATAAAAAAGATTTTCCCTCACCCTTTTATACCTAGGGAGCTATTTATTACAAATTTATAGATTAGTTAAGTAGCTATTTGCCTGATATTTCAAAATACACTTTGAAAAAATATTTATGTGATTTGCTTTCTATACAAATAATGCACATTATGAAGTAATTTATAAAAATCTATAAAATAGGAAATTAACTTAAAGGTCACAAGGGCCTCAGAAGAGTAAATGACCTTTGATGATGAAAATTACTGAATATTTTTCAGGTTTTGTATAATATATTGTGCACACTTTTCTCAAGCTATTTCTCATAAAAATTAAAGTAAGACTCTTTCAGATTGAAGGATTATACATTATGTAAAATTTTTAGAACTTTCATAATTAAGCAGATACATAGAGTATTGCCCTGGAGATTATTTCAAGAGGATAAAGGGACATTTATCTTAAAATGATAGCATATTTTATACTTATATATAATGACTATAGATATGGGTTATGAAAAAAAGAATAAAATAAAATCAGAATATTTTTCTGATAAAAAACATAAAACCACATAAAAGTTCTTTGAATAATGTACTTTGATTTTGAAAGGCTATCATTATACATGAAGGACAAGTTTCATGTGAAGAGAAATTCTATCCTTGGTCTAAGTTGAAATTCTTGGTAAGGCTTTTTTTGGAGGACATTTTCTGGCAGTAATATTCCTGAGTTCACCTTTCTTACACAGTTGAAGTATAAAACAGTGAAATGTAGGCATCACCTGTGCTACTAACCTCTGATTTTTATACAACCTGTGGGAACAAAGCAACCACTGAAAACTTGTTGCAATAAAAATTCAAGGTATGGACAATGATACATAACATCAAACAAACTCAATTGTGGGACACATAAAACATTATTATTATTATAAAAACACTTGAGTGCATCAGTAAGTGCTTTATTAATGTTTTATATGTGTAAAAAGCTCCAAGACAAATATTTGACTGTCATTAGATAACAAACTGTACCAAACTTTTTTTGATTTAAGTACAAACTTGACCTAAAGGCAGACTTAGGACTAAAGCTTATTCATAAATGAAGCACTCCTTTGAAAGGGTATCTTAAGCATGCCCCATTCCACAGGTCTTGTATCTTTATTTTCAAAATTGGTTCTTTCACGGTGTGTCCTAAATCCCTGCTAGGAGTTGAGAATCAGTCTACTATTGAATTGTACTTTCATCATCTTAAAATCATTTTTGTATAATATATCATTTCTAGGTCCATGTGCTTATAAAAATACTAAAACTTGCATTTACTCAACCAAATAGTAATTCAAGACATACTTGTGAGGCATTTGTCATATGTCATGCAATCTTCTAGGTCCATATTGCATGAGTTAAATTATGCTTTGGAGTAAAATAAAACCAGCAAAGTAGCTCAAGGGCACATTGGAGGTGGGGACAGGCTGAGAAAGAAGTTGGCATTTTGTGTATGCAAGGCAGAGGAGGTTTCCAGGATAAAATGATGTTTAAGCTAAGATTTAAATGCTAGGAGTTCAGTCAGAAGCCATTCCCAAATGGAATGATTCAGCAGAATAAAGGGCACATGCATATGATATAGAGAAGACATACTAAGGGAAACTGTCAACAAGGGAAAGGAGGAAAATATAATAGATAAACTAAAAATCTTTACTAAAAGATTGACTTACATGGAGTAAGATGGTGAGGGGAGTGAAATATTTAAATAGGTGATTTGATGTTCACATTAAAAATAGAATGTGGGGGGCTGAGCCTTGGTGGCGTAAGTGGTTGAGTGCAGGACACTGCAGCCCGTGGGCTTAGCGGTTCAAATCCAGCGGTGGCTCTCAAGAGCAAGACTGGGCCTCCCACTCCTACCAGATGGTAGTGATGCCCTCCCCCCGAAAAATAGAATGTGAAATGAACTATCAAAGTAGTGTCAAGCAAGAAAGTTCTTGAAAATTTTCAGTCACAAATAATGTTTTTTTAACCATTTCCAGAAACTGCAGTTGCTGCAGGTGGAAATTGATCAACTTCTGTGTATATATTCAATGATATGCAAAACAAATGATTACAGAATGGGAATATCATATGGCTGCATGACTTTGAAACAGTGTAACATGAAATATGATACATCCATTATGGACATAGGCAAACTTTGGTTTCTAATTGGATATTTGTGAGGAACCAGGGATCTAATTTTTGATATAAGATATGAGAGAAATATTTTGACAGCTGATGTAGGGGAGTAATATTTGGTGTGGTTGATTATAGATTTCTATGTATTGTTCATTAAAGAGGATCAATTTATAAAATGATTAATGCTTAATCATTATAGAAGATATATTTGATCCTTATGATTGAATTAGAAGACCCACTAAATGTACCAATATAGAGACAATTAAATGTTTATTAATGTAATTCACTATACTCTAAAATGTGAACATGAAGTAACAGATGAAACAACTCAAAAACAATGGCATAGGATTTTTTCAAATCAATATATATTATATAAATATAAAAAGGGACTTGAAATGTTGACTCATGCAAAATACAAGAATTGCATAGGGTAATACACACATACATGGTTCAGTAATGTTTTATAGATTAAATATATATGAACATTGAAAAGAATTCTGTAAATGAATCAAGGCATCTGAATTGTGGTAGTCACAAGAATTTTGGAAGCAACACAGACTGCCAAAAGAACAAACCGATCTGTCTCAGAAGAAACAAGTCAGGGTGCTCCTTAGAGGCAAGGGTGATGATGCGTTTCTTACATACCTTTGACATATTGCCAGGAATGGCAAGCCCAGGAGAATAAGATCATGTTTAGTAAAGTAGAGGGGCAATGAAAAAGAGAAAGATTCTAAAGGAGATGCCTCGAAATTGATTCAACTACGTCTAACAATATCTATGGACTTTATTGTGACGCCATCCAAAATTGTAATGGGACCAAAGTTGTGTCTATAAATTATTTGGAAGTAGCAATTACTTATTATGTTACATATGGGTATGTCTAATTACTTCAGAGCACACAAGGAGAAAATTTAATATGGTATAGGAAGCAGGAGCTTCTGTAAGAATTGCTGTCAGTTACTACAACTTGAAATAGATAAATAAGAATTTACTCTTAAAGTTATGTCCTTAGTTAAGATTCCTAAAATCTTGAACTGTAAGATGATTAATTGCTATTCTTAAATATTGCAAAGTATTTACATGTGATATTTGTACAACATTTGTACAACTATTGTACAGATAACTTTTCATTCAAATAGGTCTGAAAGTGAATAAATAGGAAACACCTGTGTGAAAGGAGTCTTGGTATCATCATGGTTACATGTCGGGCTTCTCACCACCAGGTCAGTAGTCTGAACCCTCCAGTTACTTGGGTTTCTACACACAGTCACACACACACACACACACACACACACACACGACTGGCTATTAATAATAGTGCACTATAAAGCTGTAAGAAGGAAAGGAATATTCTGTGAACTTTATGTTTCTTTTTGTGTGTGGTAGTTTTAAGTTATTAGAGTTTTTTTTTTATTAGTACTCTTAAAATGAGAAACAACCAAACTCGTGTCATAGAATTTTGAGACCCATTAAAATAAAGTTAAATAAGAAAGAAAAAAGTTATACTTTAGGAAACCACAGGGTAAGTCCTGATTCATTTTATTGGGTCACTAATTTTTTTTTTTTGCAGCTGCTCCTTTATGAAAGTAGAGGTGGAGTTCAACTTATCAATTAGCTCACAGCCTAGGGATATGTCCCTGTGTCTTGTGACCTTTTTATAAGACCCTCAGGAGAATTTCTTGCATTCTTGTCCCTTTCTTTTATGCTTGATGGAGTCCTGTATCTACATTCTGAAGCTGGCAGCCAGTGTGAACCTCACATCTATGGAGAGTGTGGCGCCGCTGGCATCCCAGCTATCCTCTCTTTCTTCCTGCTTTATCTGCCTGCAACTGCCTGGCTCTGAAAGCTTCCTACTAGAATTTGACCCACAGAGCTGTCATAGACTAGACTGGGATGCTTTCTTGATATACAGTTATCCTTATCCATACATGATCATAACTGGTTCTTTCTCTAGAAAAATGATCAATTTGGTTCCATAGAATAAGATATCATAATGCACAAGGTAGATATTATTAAAACTAAGTTTTTGTTGGGTTTTAGAAAAAAGTTCAGGGAATATTTTATGCTTAAAGTTACAAAAAATCTCAATGATTTAAGTTTCACAGATTTATCTAGCTTCCATGACTCAAAAAATCTAGATTTTAAGATTATTTATTATTACATGCTGAAATATCTGTTTTGATTATGTTATAGTATCTTAGACCATTTAGAGGTAGGGTTAGCATTAGGGTTAGGGTGAAAAATAAAAAAAATAAAAATAAAATCTTTGAGCAAAGGTTCAGTAATGGTAGGTGAGTACTATCAACTTTCTGGAGTCTCGTGGGAAGTAGGGCTGTTGTTTCTCCCCTTGTTCCATGTACATGTTCTCCTTGCTTTTACAAAGGAAGAGATCATAGAACATTTTTAAACAGTTTGCATTTATGGACTATCTTTGGAAGCTTCATGAATTCTAATGAAGATGAAGCAACTGGTATAAACAAATCCTACATGATTTGAAAAAGGCAATTACTATGTGACAATCCACGTAACAGGATAAATGGAGCAATGTTTCTAAATTTAAATGGGTGAGTAGATATGATGGGTGAAAAATGTAGGATTACTATTGTTGTCTCTAAAATCTCTGTTAAAAAGGAGAATTTTTGCTCCATTTTCTATTATGTTAGCTGTCGGCATCTCATAGATACCTTGTATTAACTTGAGGAACTGTGCTTCTATTCCTATCTGTCTGAGCATCTCGATTAGGAAAGGGTGCTGGATGTTGTCAAATGTTTTCTCTGCATCTATAGATATTATCATATGGCTCTTGTTGGTTTCTTTGTTTTGTTTTGTTTTGTTTTGTTTGTTTTTTGGGGGCATCACTGCTCTCCGACAGTGGGAGTAGGAGGCCCAGCCCCACTGCTGGAATCGAACCTGCGTCCCAGTGGGCCGCAGTCCCACACACAACCACTATGCCACCGGGTCTCAGCCTTTATCATATGGTTCTTATAATTCATCTTATCAATATGATGTATAATATTGATGGATTTATGGATGTTAAACCATCCCTGCATCTCTGGGATGAATCCAACCTGATCCTCATGGATTGCACATTTTGTATATTTTTGTATTCTATTGGCTAATATCTTGTTGAAGATTTTTACATCTATGTTCATTAGAGATATTGGTCTATAGTTCCCTACTCCTATGGGATCCCTTCCCTGTTTGGGTATCAAAGTTATACTGGCTTCATAAAATGAGTTGGGAAGTTTTCCATCCTTCTCTATACTCTGGAAAACTTTGTGGAGGATTGGTGCCAGCACCTCCTTGAAAGGCTTATAGAATTCCCCAGTGAAGCCATCCGGTCCAGGAGCTTTTTGTAGGTATATTCTTGATAGCCATATCTATCTCTTCTCTTGTTATGGGTTTGTTTAGTTCCTTGACCTCTATCTGGGACAGTCTAGGGAGAGATTGTTTTTCTAGGTATTTGTCCATGTCTTCCAGATTGCTGAATTTATTGGATTATAGATTTTCATAGTACTTTATGATAATCTGTTTAATTTCATTAAGGTTGGTTGTGATCTCCCCTATTTTATTCTTCATTCTGTCTACTGTTGTTTTAATCTTTCCTTTCTTTGGTCAGGTTTGCCAGAGGCCTGTTGATTTTATTGATCTTTTCAAAGAACCAACAGTATGCCGCTCCAGTTTCAGAGGTCTGACTCCATCAGGGCAAAGCCGTGTGGTCTCTCCGTCAGCTCCTCCAGCTTCTTGGATACTGCCATGTTGTCTTTTCCGTGACTCATCGCCTCTGAGACTAACTCCCAACAACTGGGGAAGATAGCTTCTCATTTTCATGAGGGAAATATCACCAGATTTCCCAGAAGTCTCAGGAGAAAGACCTGCCCACATAGAGGCCTCATTGGCTGCTCAATGGCTATCTCCAGATTAACAAACCAGACTCCACCCCTACATTTCAATCATAAAATTAACCTAAGCACATGACTACCACATGCTGGAAGGTAGAGAGAAGTTAGGGTAGAGAGACAGAACCAACTGCAAGGATATACATATAAGCTCTTATTTGAAGAACGGGCATCAAAGGAGTGGTTTGGGGGAGAGGTCAGGCAGTATAATATATGACAGAACAATAACAATGTATAAAGTATTGAGGGTTGGTGGGGAGAAGAGAGCAGGGGAAGAGGGGAAGGGATGGAAAAGCCGACAGTAGGGGCTCAAGGGAAAAAGCAGATGATTGGAGAATGATAATAGAAGTGGACATGTGAGGGTGCTTGGCACAGTATGCTTATTTATGTATTGTAAAAAACAATGTATGAGCCCCCAATAAATTTTTTTAAGAAGGAGAATTTTAAAAGTATTGTGTGTGCACTAGCAGCCATTATTTTTAACACTTGAAAGTTCTAATAATGAGATAATATTCCTAATGACCTGTCATATGAATGTTGTGAATACTTGTGCATTTCAGGACAGTTGACAGAAGTGATGTTGAACACTGTGAAATAGATAGGACTTTGTAAAGCACCATATGCCAGATCGTATGTTCTTGCTAATGCCATTTTCACAATTGGTATATTAGAGCTATTTGTTGCAGTCATTGTTTCAGTGCATCTCACTGAAGATTTTCTTCAAGCAAGGTGTTCTTTTCCAGGTACTAGTTCTTCCTGATAAAAAGTTCAGCGTACTTGGGATCAATTCTTGCCATCCTTTTCTCCTAAGGGGCATCCTGGTTGTACTTCATCCAAGAGTAGTTTGCTCATTCTTCCAGCAATCTATGCTATATAGATAATCAAAATTATTTGATATCTCCATAATTCAAATGTATCCAATTTTGTTCTCATCATTTCATATCCAGCTTACACATACACATTAGGCAATGGAAAAATGCCATGACTTATATAGGGCACCCCCAAGTTCTCAAAGTGACATTTATATTTGCTCCCTCACATTTTAGAGATACATTATGCAGAACAGTTGCCATGCATGAGGCCATTTAGTGTATTGACTGCTGCTTCCAGGAGAGTCAATTGTGGAGCCAAGCAAAATGAAAGACCTAGCAGCGTGAGTGCCTTCTTTATTCATCATGATGTCACTTATTGTTCCATTTTGAGATGGCTTTTTTCCCCTTCATATTTAGTTTTAATCCATATCAAAGAATTTACTTATCAGTAAGGGTTTCACACCTCTTCACTTTCAACAAGTGAGAATGAGTCATCATTATATTGTAAGATACTAGTAAGTATTCCTCCCAAACTAAGACTCCATGATTTTTTATGCATTTCAGTTACTATTATTTGTTCCGCATGTGAACTGAAGAAGTGTGATGAAATAGAATTATTCTATCAGATGTATTTCCTGACTTTAAAGCGTTTGTACCTCCATGTTCTATTAATTGGATTGCCTTCTATATGAGCATAACCACATGCTCCCAAACTCCTATTCTCTGCAATGCTATTCAGAGTTTATTATGAACCATCCCCTCCCAGTCCAGTCAATGATATATAAGGGAATATCTTGATGACATTCTCTAATATCACAAGATTCATCTAGTTTAGGCAGTTATATCATCATAGCACCTTGCATCTTCTAAATAGCCTTGAATTTCTTAAGGTCCCTTAAATATCTTGCTATACGTGTTTTTGAATTATTTGCAATACATTTTACTGACATAGAATTTTAATAAAATTGTTTAATAATTATATTTTTCTGTAGCATCACCATTCATTGAAATACATCCAGATGTGGCTGCATTCTGAGTGGTAGGCCAGGCAACTGTCTTCCCAATTGTATGGCCTGGGTTCTTCCCAGTTCCTGCGCTTTTTCAGTTTGCTGAATTGTCTGTACTTCTTTAACCCTAGAGCTTTCTTACTGTCTGACTCTCCTGTCTGTGCAGTTTAACTTTTCCGTTGGTTGTCATCAGCTTTTTTTTAATGACTGAATGTCAACCAATTTCCTTTGGTATAGCGAATCTGTGTGCTCTGTCCAACAAATGCCCCAGGTCAACATTGCAACTTGAGGCTTGAAAGATTTGTTACTTATTATATCTCCAAATATGCTGAGTTTGCACTTCCCCTTTGCATTCACATATATGTACACTTCAATATAATGTTCATCTTTTCTACTTACCTTTTAGACTTCGTTGTTTAACTCTTTTTCAGAGTGTTTGTTCCTTTTGCTTTAGCAACCCAATCTTCTAGAACAGGTTTAATGGTATTTGCTTACATCTGTTTTAGTCTTGTCTGTTTTTATTTTTTAATGGCTGTTTGTTTTCTTCACATAGGAGGTTTCAGTTCTCTTCCTTGTTTTTAAAATTTTCACCTTTAAAATGCCAGTGACTTGATAGCATGTTGCATGAAATTTGCACTGATAAAATCCTTCAACTTTATTATTGGCATACATGGTGAGTGCAAACATTTGGATATCTGTATGCATTACACTTCTCTAGAATTGTATTGATATCTTTCTAGCACAGACGTTGCTCTTTTAGATCTTGAAATATTTTTGTCAATGAATATCATAATATCCCTCTTGAAGTTTTTATTCCTGGAAAAGTAAACCACATAATCTTGTACTTGAAAGTGACTGATACAAGTACATTTCAATGGAGTAAACTGAGGCTAACAATTTTAGCTAATGACACATCTCCTTTGTGACTTTTTCTTTTCCTAACATTCTATTTGATACATGCCATGCTCCCATTATTCATGCAAATCTACTCTGGTTCCCTCTCATTTTGAGTCCTGCAATATAAGAAAATAAAGATTTCAAAATCTTTATTCCATTTATGCTATGTCGGGCCACTCTCTTTTTAGTATCTTCTAACCCGAGAAGCTCCATGTCGGCACTATACTGGACAATGTGCCACTGCTATTCTTAAGGTTTCAGTGGGCTAATCTCTCGCAGCTGATGGCCTGTTCCTTCTTCTGGTTCTGGCCTTAGTCTGCAAACTGCACTGAAACTTGTCTACCATCAGTGATACTGATGGGATTTGAAATCATGCAGAAGGAAGAACTACCATCATCACAGCTGTATGCATGCCATATAAGAAAGACAATCTTTCAGATGAGTGGTGGCTAATTTCATACAGACAGCAATTAATGGCATATTAAATATAGATGAATGTTTTATCTATTATTGAACTGAAATGGACTAGTATTGACCATTTTGAATCAGACAATCATATGACTCTCTTTGCTGGGAATTACAGATGCAAGGGAAAAAGAGTCACATTGATAATCAAATGGGATATTTGATATATATCTTGAAGTACAATGATGTCTGTGATAGGTGAGTAATGATATATATACATGGAAATCCACTCAACACTATGTTATTAAACACCCAAACATGGTTTATGTGACAACCATAAAAGCTGGAGTTGCAGAAATCCTAACATCTTCTTCAGGCTAAAGATGATGAAACATATAGTCAAGGTGATTGATAATTATTGGCAACTGAAATGTAAAACTTGGAAACAAAAATGAAGGAATGGTGGTTGGGAAATATGGTCTATGTGATAGAAGCAAAGTAGGAGATAGCATGATAAAATTTTTCCACCTCCAAAGTCAAATATATATATGTGGACTTCTTCAGATGGAATACATGGAAATCAACTTGATTTCATCCATAGAAAGAGATCATAAGGAATCTCAATACTGGCACCTAAAATGAAGTCAAGGGCCAACTGTGAAATTACCCATATGAAAGTTAATATTGAAGCTGAAGAAAATTAAAACAAGCACAAAATAGCAAACATATGATCTTGAATATATGTCACATGAATTTCAAGAATATTTCATGAAAATATTTGACTTGCAGAGTGATGGTAGAAGATTTGGTGAGCTATAAAATGACACTAAGAGCACTTCATATGAAGAGAAAAAAATCTTTAAAATAGGAAATAAAAAAAAAAAGATCAAATTGAGTGTCAGAAAAGACGCATTTTATCTCAACTAAATCTCTGAGGAATTTAGTATGAATTGCAAGTTGCTGTAAAGGAAATCACACAGTAGTTAAGGCAAATGGAAGAAATTATGAAGTCAATGAGTTGACTAGAAAATTCTGTTGGGTAGTTCAATAAAACAAAGTAAAATGTTACAGGTAAATTTATAAACTTACAGTTAGAAATTTAAGAATGAAGAACATACACAAAATATGTTAAAATGAAGGAACTAAAGGGAAAAATCAAGCCTCAAGTTACACAATTGAAAGATTATATGAGCAAAATATTGAACTATGACAAAAACTCAAAGATGCAAATAACACACAGTCAGTGTACCAAAAAATATTTTGTCAGAAAGTATATGATCAAGAGCCAAAAAGAAGAGATTTAAGCTATAAAGAAGCATTATGCAAGAACAATGTTCAACATATTGATGGGATGTGAATATACATGTTTCAACAAGTTAAGAAGCACTGAAGGCACTCACTTGTCTAAGCCAAGAAATTGGGAAGACAGATTCTTAGGCAACTGATTGGAAGGGATTAGCATGAGTACAGATTCCAAACAAAGGTGGCCAACTATAATTCACAAATTATGGAACAATATAATTAATATCATATGCAAGCAAAATGTGGATGATGATAATCTAAGAGCAAGTGCAGGAATATAAAAGAGGGAGCTACCCTAAGTTCAGGTCTGATTCAGAAGAACACATGGGACAAGGGATAGCATTGCTGATGTCAGATGGATCTTGGCTGAAAGTAGAGAGTACCAGAAATATGTTAACTTATGTCTTATTGACTATGGGAATGAACCCAAATATGGACTCACAGCAAACTATGAATAACCTTTAAAATTAATTGAATTCCAGAACACGTAATTGGGCTTATGTGGAACTCATACATAGATTCAGAAGCAAAAGTGTGGACAAAACAAGGGAATACCACAAGGTTTTAAATGAATAAAGGTGTGTGTAAGTATTGTATTCTCTCACTATATTTATGCAATCTCTATGTGGAGATAATAGTCACAGAAGTTGGATTATATGAATATGTCAAATCAGGAATGAAATATGCAGATGACAAAGCCTTTCTTGGTGGAAGCGAGGGAGACTTGGGGCACCTGGTTGATGACATTTCAAGGATTGAGATATTTAGTATGGATTGAAATTCACTGTAAAGAAAACCCAAATCCTCCCAACTGGACCAAAAAATAACATTATGATAAACGGACAAAAGATTGAAGTTGACGATGATTATGTCTTGCTCATATCCAAAATCAATGCTTTTGGGAACAGCAGTCAAGATATGAAACAATATATTGTATTTGGTAACTCTTCTGCATAGAGTGTCAATAAAGTTTTGAAAAGCAGAGCTATTACACTGAAGACTAACGTGCACCTTATCCATGCCAAGTTACTCACAGTCACCTCATGAAGGTGTTTGTCAGATACTGACTAGCTAAGATAAATAATAAATGTATTTGAATTAAGGTGCTGATGAAGAATATTGAAAGTAATATTGAATACCACCCTCAAAGAAATTAACAAATATATCTTGGATAACATGCAACCAGAAATCTCTTAAGAATCAAGATGTTGAGAATTTGTCCTTGAACATAGACCATTCCTTGGAAAATGCATTATGCTTGGTTAAATAGAGCTTTAAGGGGAAAGTGGGAAACCTTGAAAAAGATGAATTGACACAGTTGTTGAATCAAACTTAAGAACAATTGTGTGGATAAAGAATGACAAGGCCAGGTTTCTTTGTTTGGGACATGGGGTCATTATATGTCAGAGCAGAGTTGATTGTATCTAATAACAACAATAAATAAGTCAAAAATATTACTTCATACTCTTAACAATAGCTAAATATAAATTGAAATATCTAGGGATATACCTAACCAAAAAACCCAAAACATGTTTATAAGGAAAATTACAGGACACTTTCACAAGAAACCATGAGTGAAATCTACAAATGGAAGACTATCCCATGCTAATGAATCAGAAAACTTAATACAGTAAATATGTCAGTCCTGCCCTAAGCACTATACAAGGTTAGTGCTGTCCCAATACAAATACCATCATCTTTCTTAAAAAAAAAAAAGAGTAAAACTGACTATGACTACCAAATTCATATGGAGATGGAGGAAGCCCAGACTTAGCAAAGAACTCCTCAAAAAAAAAAAAATGTCAGAGGGCATTTTTTTTTTACCTGACATTAGCATGGTCAGAATGGCTTGTTACTGATATAGGAACGCTACTCAGACCAATGGGAAATAACTGAAAACCTAGAAATGAAATCACCCGCAAACAGACAACTGATCTTTGAAAAGGGCCCTCCGAATATCAAATGGGAAGCAGATGTCCTTTTCAACAAGTGGTACTAGGAAAAATGGGTATCTACATTAAAAAAATGAAGCAAGACCTTTATCTCACTCCATACATGAAAATAAACTCAAGGTGAATCACAGACAATAAGGTCAAACCCCAAAGTATTAGGGGCACAATAAGGGAATTGGGGCCAACAGAAGAACTTTGGCACAGGGAATGCATAGGCTATCAAGCATAGGAAGGACACAAACACAGGAGAATCACAAATTGATAAGTGGGAAATGTTAAAGAAACAAAATATCTGTGTACGTTGAAAGACTTCACCATGAGAGCAATAAGAGAGGTCCTAGACCAGTAGTTCTCAACCTGTTGGTTGCAACCCCTTTGGGGGTCAAATGGTCATTTCACAGGGGTCACTTGATTCACAGCAGTAACAAAATTACAGTTTTGAAGTAGCAACAAAGATAATTTTATGGTTGGGGGCTCACCACAACAAAAGAAACTTCTAAAGTTTGCAGTATTAGGAATGTTGAGAACCAAAAAAATAAAATAATAATAATAATAAAAGGTTGAGAACCACTGCTCTAGGCTGAGAAAAAATATTTCACAATGTCATATCAGACAAAGGTTTTATTTCTAAATCTGCAATATGCTGTTAGTCTACAATAAGGAAAAAAACAAGCAAAAACAAATAGGTATTGAAAAGATGGACACAAGACCTCAACAGAAGTTTCACAAGTGAAGAAATCCAAATGGCTATCATACATACGAGAAAATGTTCTTATCATTAGCCATAAGGGAAATGTTAATTAAAACAACTATGGGATATCTGCTAACATTCTCAAAACCCAATTCAAAAAAAAAAAAGAAACAGAGAGCAACAAGTGTTAGAGGGGCTGTGGTGAAATAGGACCTCTCATCCACTACAGGTGGTCCTGTAATTAAGTTCAACCATTATGGAAATCAATTTGGTGATATCTAAAACAAAAGTAAATTGACCCAGAAATCCCCTACCGGGAATATACTCAGAGGAAGTAAGAAACAGATCAGACTGTCCAATGTTCACCATATTGCAGTTGTAAATAATTGGAAATACCTAAATTTCTGTGTATTTTTAAATGTATTCAAAAACTCTGGTACAAGGGCTGAGCTCTGGTGGCGTAGTGCTTGAGTGCAGGACTGCGGCCCAGGGGTTTGGCAGTTCAAATCCAGCAGTGGCTCTCCAGGAGCAAGGCTGGGTAGTTCCCCTGACCACCAGAGAGCAGTGATGCCCCCCCAAACGACAACAACAACAACAACAACAACAAAACCCTGGTATATACATACATACATACACAAACACAAAGGAATACTACATATCCCTAAAAGGTAGTGAATGCATGAACACATGAGAAGAGTTGGAGAAAATTATGCTTATCAAAGTAAGCCAAGCACAAAAGGACAAGAACAGCCTAAGTCCACTTGGACAAGCTTAAAAAGCACAAGAGCTACAGGGGAAAAGCCATCAGATGCATAAATTCCCGGGGTGAGGACCATGCACTCTGGTAGGGGTGAAACTCAATACAGTGATGTATATGACAGCCAACCAAAATGGAAGGGAAAGGCGGGGTGGAGGAGAGGCAGAGGACATGCAGAGTGTGAAACAGGGCACTAAACCACACCTGGGGACGGTGTTGTTTTGTCTCTGCAGAAAGTAAGAAAGAGACTGGACCTCAACCTGGGTATCAAGGCTCCAGTGCAACATACTGATAGAGCAGTAAACTAAGAGAGAGGTCTGCGGTGCTGGGCCCACCCCCAGCTATGCTGGACACTCACCAGAAGAATGCACTACAGAGGACACACTGAAGATACAGTCCAGTGAGTATGGCCAGTCTGCTCAAACCACACAGTAGTGAACTAAGAGGGGGAGAGATAGAAGGAGAGACACACAGAGAGAACACATCCTTGCCCACCACGTCTCCAGGATGACATCCCCCCCCCCCCCCGAGCATCCAATGCATAGAGAGGACCAAAGGCCTGACCCCCTCCACAAGAAAGGCAGCCCCTGCCCTTGCCCAGAGTGCTTTGGGGGACAGCACTGGAGACACAGTTTAGAAATTGTGCCCAGTTTGACCCCTGATCCCAGTGTAAAACATGAAGGAAGTGTGACAGAGCAGCAAAGGGGACAACGTGATAAAGTGCCCAAGGTATCCAAAAATGGTCTTTGTGATGAGTAGGCAGCGCTTGACACTTGGCCAGACCCAATTGGAAAACATTCATAAGGGTCAGTAGACAGACCTCGAACTATTCATAGCCCCCACTTTCTTTTTTCTTTTCACATCTAACCATTTAAGATAGGGAGAATAAACAATCTCAAGGAGAAAATAACTGGGGTTGATAACTCTAGAACAGTATGTGAGAGGAGGAAGTGGGAGAAGGGGGGTGTGGGATTCAGGGACAAGAGACAAGAAGAGATCTAAACTCGATAGCAAAGAGGGCGCGCAATGCCTGGTGGGATTGATCAGTGCAATGTCGCTGAGAGAAAATGCAGAGGGACAAATGGAGGATAAACATGATAGTGGGGGCAGGAAGAAAGTAAAAAGAAATAGAGGAAAGAATTAGTAGCCAAAATACAGTTATGGGGCAAAAATAGAGGCACACACATATGTAAATACATGAATATATATAAAGATAGAGATGTCTATGTGCTACTATTTAAATATTAACTTTTAAGGCAACAGATGGACATTGGGTTTCTGTTCAAATAATTTCTCAACACAAGTGACAGAACACACAACGTTTCTCTAGTTCTTTAATGCTTCCTTCCCCCACTGTCGTGACCCCAGATCTACGTTACAAATCTGGTTGGACCAAGAGTAAGTACACTGGCTCAGATAAGAGATCTTCACACACGGCATTCACAAAAGATAAACCCTTCAGGAGCAGTAATGGGAGTAGTGAGACAATACGGGTAGAGGGAAGGTTGGGGGATAAGAGGATGAAAGGGAAAACTGATGGCAATGGTCAATGTATAACCCTCCACCCCCAAAGGGGACTGAAGGACAGAAGAGTAGATGAAGGTAGACAGTGGCCTGCAAAATATATGAAAACAATAATAATTTGTAAGTTACAGAGGTGCACGATAGTAAAGGAAGAGGAAAAGATGAGCTAATACAAAGGGCTGAAACAGAAAGAAAAATGTTTTGAATATGATGATGGCAACATATGCATAAATATGTGGGGTACAATTGATGAATGGTTATAAGAGCTGTAAGAGCCCCCAATAAAATGATTTATATTTTGAAACAATTGTTATGCCAAAGTTATGATGCTGTGAGGTGCCATCAGTATACTCCAACTTCTAATGAGCTTATGTACTAGAGGTGACAGCACTGTCCAACCTCGTGCCTTGCCCCACGGGTCCCATATGGGAGAGCAGGGCAGCCAGTGCCGATCAATCCTATGAATGTCTTTTTCTTCTCCTTGATACTCTGTTTTAGAAAACATAATATCATTTTCCATGGGTTCATCCCTCCTGATAACATGAACAAAGCAGTTGAGAAATATTCTTGACATACTTGCTTTAAGGTGTATTCTGTCTCTACTTCCTCCAAGAATGTTTTTTTTTTAATTTCTGTTCATGAAATTCCTTTCATGTTCATTTTTCTCTCCTCCCTTCATTTCTTCCCTCCCTCCCTCCCTCCCTTCTTCCTTCCTTCTCCCCTCCTTCCTTCCTTCCCTTTCTCCCTCATGGAGTTCACACATGCATTGGAAACTCTGGTGGGGTAGTGGTTATTTGTTGGGCTGCTCACGTCATAGTCAAGCATTAGAAACCACCGGCCACTCCTCAGGACAAAGTTAAAGCTTTGTCCCCAAGAGTGACATTCTCAGAAGCCCACAAGGGCAGTTCTATGCTGTCTTTATTGGGTTACCACACTTTGATGGCAGGGAGTTTGGAGTTTATATATGTTTATGAAGTGATTGAAAATCCCATAATTTGAATCATGTGGACCTTAGTTTTGAAAGTGATGTATTAGAGATCTCAGTTAAGGGAAAAGATCAAATGGAAGCTATTGTTTCTTGGAAAAGTTACATATAAATGTGTGTACTTTTGAAAGGGGTGTTTTCATCTATCTGATACTTTCCCTCAAATAATCTGCCATTTTCCTTGTTTACCACTTAAAATGGTACTTTGGGCATCCTTGTGTAATCAAATTGTGATATGTTTAAATGTTTTTGAGAATTTAGAATAAAAAGCACTCTTAAAGAACTCTTTCAGGACTGGGAGGTGGGGGGAGTAGAAGCACAAGGTTTTGCACTGATGTTGTCCTAACATCAACTCAATCTTGTTGATGCACAGCATCATAGTCATGAAGAGGGGAGGGAATCATGATTCACCATAATTTTTTCCATAAACACTATTTTCAATTTTATTTTCATGATAAACTCTCATATTAGTGCAGTGTCTTCTGATAAAATTATCAAGATTATCCCTCAGAAACCAGGTCTTTAAAATGGAACTTACTTTTAAGGCAACTGAATAAGACTAATACAAAAATATTCCTGAAAAGTTCACTTACAACATCCCACTGCGTGCAATATATATTTGAATATAATTGAGCCTATATCCTCATGGACTGTAACCTTAGTAGCTATCAAGCCTTCTTTATTTTCATATCACATAGCTACATTCATTTGCAAATATTTCAGTCACAAGTTGTGGTCAAATAAATATGGGATTCAAGCCCAGAAATGTATATTTCACTGTTCTAGAGGTTAGAAGCTTGAGATCAATGTGTCAGTAGGGTCACTCTCCTCTACAAATGTCTGTCTTTGTCTTCATATGGCCCTGATCCCTGGGAAGACAACCTCTTCCCCATTTCTTATAAATACCAGTCATAATGCATTATTGTTTTTATTGTGAGGCTGCCTTCAAATCAGTCCCACCTGATGACTACTTTATTTATAGCACAATAAACACACAGAGACCATGATCATTGTTTTATTTGAGTCAATTCTGTGACAATTGTAGATACCCATCTGACTGATTAGAGTATTAACTGTTTAATTCAATATGCATGTCATAGTCAAGAAAAGTTTGATACAATTAGCATATTTGAAAGCAGATTGCCTGACCTTTCTTCTTAAGCACGTCACACAGAAGGTTGATGATAGTACAAATCTTCCCATCATATTCATTCACAACAGCAGAGTCATGCCCACCATACGAGTATATGTCATACTGAAGCAAGGGCAGCATTGGAATAGGAAATACATGGTAGTACTTGACCACTCTTCATTAGGCATCCTTATGCCAAGAGGATCCAATCAAAGCCCCATGTCTGCCAGTTCTATGCCCCTGGGGTCATAGTCCCCTGCTTCTTCTCATCCTAGAAAATTTCAGCCATAAGCGCAGTGGCTCCAGGTGAGTAGGAGATAAAGTCTATTTCATTTAGTGGTGTTTCCATTTCAAACCCAATTTCTGATTGAAGGTACTGGTGCAATTCTTTAATTTCTTCATCACTTGCTCTTGTAATTGGTGCATAAATTTGGATAATAATTGTGCTGATTATATTTCCTTGCAAGTAGATAGATAGCATTGTACCTTAAGATGGATTTTGCAGTATCCTTTATTTTTCAGTGAATGCAGCAACATTCATCTGGATTGTTTCATTATCAATCTAGTAGACCATTCTGACTCAAAATGGCTCATAACAATCCATATCAGCTCACTCATGCTAGGATATCGATCTTTCTGAGTTCCATTTCATTTTTGACCACTCCTAATTTCCCCAGATTTGTGTTTCACACATTCCAAGTTCTGATCATTAGCAAATTCACTGCTATTGCAAATCTCATTCACAGCAACCCTGTAGGAGGAAGTGGAACTACCCCACTGAATTTCTGAGATGGAAAATTTTATATGAGTAGAAAAGGCCCTCTTTCTCCTACAGAATGAATGGTGGTTTCAAACTGCTGACCTTGCAATTATCAGACCACCATATAACCACTACTCTACCAGGGCTCCTCTGTGTCTCCTCTGTGTCTGACCCAAATCATGATATTTTTAATTGTCTCATATGCATAGGACAATGAGCATGGAAGACTGAAGAAGACTTGATGCATCTACATGATGGGGTTTAAATAGGATATTGAAAATACCACTAGCAGGCCAAAAAAACTTAAAAATCTATCTCTCAAGAAATAAAGCCACATTTCTTGTTGAAGCTAGCATGTGAACACTACATATCATGAAATTTGTATATGTTACCAGGAGACCAGACATTGGAAAATGACATCATGCCTGGTAAAAGAGAGATCAGTGAAAGAGAAAACAATGAGACTTTTGATACTGTGACTGCATCAGGGGTTTCATAATAATTGGACAGATGGTTGATGTGGAGGTGGGAAATATTGCATATGTAGTAGTTATAAACTGGAACAGACTCTGTGTTATAGCAGAAGAAAAGAAATAAAATCAAGAGTTTTATTCTGATTCAAGTTGACATATACTGCATTATGATATTTGTCATTTTAATGGACTTGTCAGACCAACAATAACAACAGCAACAAGTAATGTAGAGCTTGTGTGAGGTGAGTTAAATATCAGATGCCTATAAATATCTACTGTCACTTGTTTGTTAGTTTGTCATACTGTGATGGCTTGTATGTTTCTGTGAAACTGGGAACTATGAATTTAGTTCGTATTTCAAATGCCAGCAGTATTTCAAATGAACAGGTTTCAGCAGATCTTCCTGATAAATCAGACAGCGAAGAAGGCCACCATTCTCCATTATGCAGAAAGCAGCTTCCGCAAATCTGATGTACAGCTTCGAAGCATTGGCAAATGCTGAAAGTCTAACAGAGGAAGAAGAATGTTGTTGTGGATGCTGTTGTGAATGCTCATGCTGGAACGTGAGCCCCCAGTACTGTGGTGCTTGAACTGTCACGGAAGAGATGGTTTCTTGGAGGGCATTGACCTTGGTGACTTGAGTCAGGTAAAGCCTATGGGAGTGGAGCCTTCTGGAGCTTCATTTGTTGATGGAACAATGAAGCAAGGCATAGAGGAAGAGTTGCAAAAGTCTTCTAATGATCAGAAGTTGGGATATGGGTAATATGAATTTAGGAAAATTGGAAGTGGTCAAAGATGAAATAGAATACATGAAGATCGATCTCCTAGGCATTAGTGAACTGAAATGATGGACTAGTATTAGCTATTTTAAATTTTTAAAAGCAATATGATTTCCTTGGAATGACACAATCAAGAGGAATGACTTGGCATTCATTTTCCAAAAGAACATTACGAAATCCATGGTGAACTTCTATGTTACTTGTGATAGGACTATATCTACCTTCCAGCAAGTTCAGTCAATGCAACTGTTATTTAAATTTGTACACTGAACCCTAAAATTAATGATGAAGAAATTGAAGACTTCTACCAACATTTTAGTGGGAAATTGATCAAGCATGCAACCAAGATCCATTGATAATCATTGATGATTGGAATACAAACATTGGAAACAAAGTGATAGAAATAACAGTCAGAAACATAGATTTGTTCATAGCGAATACTTTTTTTCAATAACAGCTTGATGAGACCTCCCAAGAACAACAAAATTTTATGTAAATAATAATGCATGTATTTCCTTTGATCATATTTTAATTTACATTTAATAAAAATGCTTTGAAATTGCACACATGTCATAAAATATCAGTGAGCTTATTCTGTGTACCAGCTTCAGTTTTATTTGCCATTCATATAAGTTATGTGAATGGTCTTTTGGAAATATTCTATATTGTTTTTGTATGAAAGCTAAGGATGAATAGAAATTTATAGGTAGGTATCTAAAAGAAAAAAATACTTACTAAAATGTTAGAAATTACATGCAATATTCATTTTTGCCTATAACAATATTGCCCCTGAGTATTATGATTTAAAATTGAATTAAATAATGGAAATAAAGTTCGAATTAATTGGTAGATCTGGCTCTAATTAGTTCACCATAATTCCTAAATACACAAATGGCATTTTGGTTATTCATTAGCAATCCTACCTCAAATAATCACTTAAATATGCTTCCAACTATGTGATTTGAAAAATATGACTTAATAAATTAATTTGAAAATCTTGAAAGATAATGACATTTAAATTTATATTGATATGATTACTATCTCGATGTAGACAACTGGTTTCTTTAAACAGACAACTAACTGCTATCTCTATAAATATATATAGAATATAGTACATTTTGAATAAGTTTCACATTTGCAATTATCATGAATACCATTAAGAACAAATAAATACCTTTAATCAGACTGTTATTTGTAACTTTATATATTGGTCTCTGATCCCATTTTTAAAATTATTAAAAATTTTAAATACTTTATATCTTTTTTAAAAATTAAAAAATAATAATTCTAAAGTTTTATTTCTATGCCTAAGAACTTTATATCTTTTTTTTTAACTGATCATACTCCGTGAACTTTATATCTTAAAAGGGTGAAAGTTACTGTTATTTTGGTTCACTGATTGTGTTAGACCAAGTCCTCTAGAGAAAGAAATCCAGTGAGACTCATATATGAGTTGTTTCCCCCAAACAGGTAAGAAAAGCACCATGGGTGGAATGCTGGTGGTATGTATTTTTCTTACTAGCTGAGCATTCAGGGATACTGCCTAGGCACATTCTCTCTGGTCACAGTGATAGTTTTCCATAAAAGCTGTTCTGCTCTAATTGTGTTCTTTATGATGGTCTATTTTAAGAACCAGCATGTGGCTGTGCAATTTTGTTTCCTGCTCAGAAAAAAATGCCCGACACTGTTGTGATGTTGAACACAGCTTACAACGACAGCACTATGAGAAAAACTCAAGTGTACTAAGTAGTTTTCTCCTTTTTAAAAAGATGAAACGTTGATTGATGGCAAGCCTCATTTGGGATGCCCATCACTTGCCACAATGGATAAAAATGTAAGCAAACATTTTGCCCTTGTGCTTAAGGAGAGATGCCAACACAGTGAAAGGATGGAGATGTTATATGGGCTATCTTGGTATTTTAATTGAAGATTTGGGTATGAGAAGGGTCAATGTGAAATTTTTGCCTTGATTTCTGAATGCCCAGGAAAAGATCATCAAGTAGAAACATGCCATGGTTTGAAAGAAGAGAACCAAAACAACTCAGACTTTTTTTTTTCCCCAACATCATTACTGATGATAAAACATGGTGCTACTCTTAGGCCTCTGAAAACAGACATCAATCAAACCAGTGGAAAACTCCCTTATCACCTTACCCCCACTCTCCCAAACATCTTTAAATGAAATCAAAGGTCGAGAGAATGTTCATCTGTCATTGTGATGTGAGGAAGATAGTACATTTGAAGTTCACTCCACCAGGTCAGACTGTCTATCACGCTGTCTATTTAGAGGTTGTGAAAAGATTGCGCAAGAGCATGCAATCAAAAAGGCCTGATTTGTGGCAGAAGGACTGCTGTTGCTCGCACAGCAACACACCTGCTTATGCAGTCGTCATGTGTGCCGGTTTGGGGCAAAACACACCATGCCTCTCTTGCTCCAGTCACCTGACTCACCTTGACGTCACTCTGCGCAAATTCTTTTTGTTGTCACCAATGAAGAGGTACATGAAAGGACAGTAATTTGTCAACATAGGTGAAGTGAAAGGGAAAAAAAGCAACAACAAAGGAGGTGCTGTCAACCATCTAAACAGATGAGTTTGGAAAATGCTTTCCAGATTGCAATTGTGAATTTGACGACGACATTAAGCATAATGGAGAGTGTTTTGAAGGTGGAAAGGTTTTGCAAAAAAATATAATCATCCAAAAATCATACTGAGTAAACGATCTCTTGGGATGTAGTTGTTATGCATCAGACTGTGATCCCCACAGCCAGTCATTCTAAACCACCAACAGTTCTGGGAGATAAAGACTGGGTTTCCCACTCCCATAAACTGTGAAGGTCAGCAAACCACTGGGGCTTTTCTCTGACTCAGCATTGGCTTCGTGCCAGTGAGTTTTGAGAGATCACATGATGAATATGTTGCCACAAAGTTTTATGCTGTACGAAAATTTAGCATTATGGCAATAGGACTATTTCAGTACTAAGAGAATTTTATATGAACTATTAATAGTAAATGTAGAAAAGTAAAAAAAAATAGTAAATGTAACTTTTCACGTTTTTATGTCATAAATGCTAAATATAGAAAACAAACATACTATTGGGGTTGTCAATGAAAAGACACACTTCCTTATGTGATGAATCTCAAACCTGTGACTGTACTCCTAGTTTGGATGTTCCTCTCTTCCTAGAGAACACAGGATTAGGATTGAAAACTTTAGGAGACGGTGTGTATCTTTGTTTCCTTCATGCATATTTATGATCACTAACCTAGAAAATGTGAACTATGGCACCATCATTGATTTTTCTTGGCTGAGATATGAATGCTTGTGCCACTGTATATTTCTTCCACACATCATTTGGAAAGCCACATTTCTATTTCTTGACCAATATGTAACAGAATCAAGAAGACCTGCTGTGACTTTGGACATTTTTTGACTTTGCTTCTGGACCTTGCTTGCTGACCGTCAGATTTGGCACTGCGCATCCCTCACCATCATGTGAGACCCAGACTTAAAGTGTCCCGAGGCTCTGCGGGATGTCGGAGCAAATTGCAGAGCCCAGGGGCTTGAGGGAATATGCTCAAGGGATGCGTGGAGGGAACATGCAGTGAATAGCATCTCCAACTCCTTGGGATTAATCTGGTATTAATGCGTCTACAATGATTTATTGCTATACTATTAAATCACAAAAGACTATTTTATGTTATTTCATAGAATTTTAAAATTTAGGAGTATATTAATTTTAATTATGTTATACAGATAGTAATGTCTTCTACAGCTTCAGTGAGATGTCTGAGTACACAATATAAAGGGGCATTTTTTAAGGGCTTCAACCACTAAATTATGACATATAGACATATATTAACAGAAATACCAGCTAAATACAAAAAAGAGAAAAAGGGGGAAAAAACCTTTGGCTTTTATTTTATATCTGTTTCTACCTTAGAAAATTGTCCTTTCTTAGTTATTCTTCACAATTATTTCTGGTATATTCAAATGAAAATTGGGGGATTAGGATTTATGGATTTTAAAATCTAATTTCTTTAGTCTTAACTAGCCAGATTCTCCAAGTTGTTATACCAGGTATTTTGAGCTTCCTGATCATGCAGTCAGTCTTAGAAAGATGTGAGGTAGCAAGCCATTCTTCAGCAAAGAGATAGATAAATAAGGAATAAATAAATAATTGAAGAGCTTTGGACAGCTGGATGTCTGTAGCAATTGAAGCAAAGGAGGTCTCACTGTGAAGCTTTGAAGAAATAAAGCATCCTGTTCACATAAGCTGACAGGGTAATAGAGAGGACAGAATAAGATAATACATATATTATTGTGAGTGCTTTTCTGTGATACATGATTTACTAAGCTTGAATTTATAATTTATATTATTTATGTGAATTGTTAGTAAGTTCCTTTTGATTCTATTACAAGCAATTTATAAAAATTCATGATAGACCAAAAGAAATAACGCTGTCATAAGTATCATTTTTTAAGAGCTTTGACTACAATTGAATGTTAAACTTTCAAGTAATCCTTCTTTGTACATCATCTTTCCTTCATCTTCCTTCCTTCACAACAGATGGAAGTAGAACTAAGAATTGGTTCTTCAATGTAATCAAAGCCGTTAATGAATATCCTGTAAAAGCCTTTATACAGCATTATTGAATGAGAATATTTACATTGTTTCTATTCCATTATTTGAGGTATTCTCTTCCTTTTGTTCCCAGAAGTCATGTCATAAGTTTATATTAATCTTTTCGCAGAATTTGAATTTTTTATTCTATTTTGATATATTTTAAATAAATTATATCATAAACACCTTTTACTTCATACCCACACAATCATAGAACAAACAATTTAGAACTTGCAATCCTGAGTACATATGTATTCTCTATATACTTAAACATACACACAGATATTTATCTATGTACAAAATTTGATTGAGCTTCATAGACATTGTGCCTTTTAAAATGAAGTTTTGTAATAACCTTGTGTTGAGAAAGTATATTTATTCCCAGTGGCATGTCCTCAATTCATGTCTCGGTGACACATTTTGGGATATCTCACAATATTTCAGCTTGGGTCTTTTTTTTTTTTTTGAAAAGCAATGGCACACTTAGTTTAATGTAAACATAACCTTTACATACACTTAGATATCTAAATATTTCTCTGACTGTACTTTGCTGTGGTACTTTGGAATTGAACTTATAATATCTCTAAGGTCTGCCTGTGTGAACACAATGTAAATATTCTAATTTTTCTGGTCTATTCATGAATGTGTACACACACTATAAATATGCATATCTCTTTTTTCTTGTGTTGAGTGATATGGAATTTATGATATTTTAACAAGGCAACTTTTATTTAGAATTCTTTTTAGTTTGCATTATGTGCTTAGGTAGGTAGTTTAAATGCTGCAATCATCCACCTCATATCTCAGTGGTTTAACAGAATAAATGGGGTTTTCTTTGTTTCTTTTAAATTGTACATACCTCCAATTATGGTTTGAACTTAATTTTTCCTGAACAATATTGAGAACATATGAAATGATAAGCTATGTCAGATTTAAATCTTACATAACGTTCTTTGTATAATGACAAACTAGAAACTGTCCCAGTCCTTTTCATCCCTTTCAAATTTTGAATGATATTCCAGTCATATTTTCCCTAAATAATTCTTGGGCATATAGTTCATGCTTAACAGCAAATAATACAATATGTGTTCTGTATATACATATTCAGAGTTGCTTCAATTACCAAAAATCATAGGCACTTTTTCTCTGTATATAATCCAGCCCTATACACAATTTGTTATCTAACAGTATTCTTACAAGTAAGATTCAAAGTGAAGCGGTTGCGGCGAGGTGCCAATGAGTTGGTTCCAAATCACAGCATCCTAGTCACAAGGAAAAGGGACCTTCGTGCTGCTGGGCCAGCCTCACAAGTATGTCTGTGCTGGAGTTCACTGGGGCAGCCGCTGGGCCAACACAGCTCATTGAGTACCTTCGTCCTTTTCACTGGTCCTCTATGTTTATTACGAATTGC
This sequence comes from Nesogale talazaci, assembly GCA_004026705.1. Taxonomy (NCBI): domain Eukaryota; kingdom Metazoa; phylum Chordata; class Mammalia; order Afrosoricida; family Tenrecidae; genus Nesogale; species Nesogale talazaci. The sequence goes on along the minus strand of PVJH01009168.1, from coordinate 14,124 downwards.
GATGTCCTTCTTCACAGACTGTACTCTCCTGACAAAATCTCCAAAGTATACAAGGTGTAAAGGGCAATCAGGCCATTTATCTTTGAAGAAAGATGCATATGTCTATTGGCAGCTTTAGGCACCTGGAATATTCTTAGCTTGCAAAACAGTTAAAATACACAAATTCTTCTTTGGCCTTCTTTATCCAACATCCTTCTTTCAAACACATATGAGGCCGCATGGATTGACTGAGGCACGCCTCAGTCCTCAAAGTAACAAATTTGCTTTTCACCATTCTAAAGAGATCCAGTGCAGCATATTTGTCTATTGCAATGTGTCCTTTGATATTTTGAATGCTCCCTCCAAAAGAATTGATTGTAAATTCAAGCAAGAAAATCATCCTTGACAAGTTTGATCTTTTCTCCTTTTATCATGATTTTACCTATTGGTCGATTTGTGAGAAATTTTTGTGTTTTTACAGTGATAGGTAGTGCACATTGAAGGCTTTAATCCTCCATGTTCATAAGCAAGTGCTTCAAATCTTCTTCACTTTAAGCAAAGTTGTATCATCTGCAAATTTACAGGTTGTTGATAAGCCTTCCTCCAATTCTGATACTACATTCTGCTTCATAGAATCCATCTTATCTGATGATGTGCTCTGCATACAAATTGATTAAATATGGAGAGATGATACAGTCCTGAGGGACACCTGTCCTGATCTTAAGTCAAGCCATATCCCCTTATTCTCTTCTCAGCTGATTCATTCTTTGTATGGTTTTAGTCTGGAAATTCCATGGATACCTGTTCATTTCAGGTGACCCTGTTGGTCTTTGAAATACCAGTAACAGCTTCCAGCATCACAGTAACACGCAAATCACCACAAGACAAACGGGCAGACATTGGTAGCACTGTTAAACAGAGGATAAATAAGATGGACAAAATTTATCTGATGTATTTCAATACAGTTAGTAATTTTATCTATACAAAAGAACATTTAAGTAATAATCACCTGGTTTATTTACACAAAAAGATGAATTTTCAATCATTTTTAAATACTTATGTCTTAAATATGTCCTCTACCATTCTTGAGCTTCGATGTTTACACAATAGACTCTTAATTTTTTCTGAATATTTGGTGATATGTGTGCAACTTTTTCTGGGGTCCTGGTATAAGTTCTGAACATTTTTTAGGTCACTAAGGATAGAGTTGGTTCATGGGTGCTGCGTAAATCTGTAAGGACTCAAACTTAGTGTTTAGCCCATGGACTTAATTTGAACTGGTCTTGCCCACTCTGCTTCTTTATGGGTCACCTTCTTGATATAAATATCTTTCTTATGCATGTGTTTTCACTAGTTTTGCTTATCTAGAAAACTTGTATCGAACATGAATTGCTTATTGAAAATAATAAAAAATCATTGTGGTTAAAAGACTTGTGATTTCACTGAAGTAGACATTTTCAAAGCAAAATATCCAATTTGATTTTATCCTTTTTCTAGTTAAAATGCTTTAATCTCTTAATTAATAAAGAGATAAAATTATCAATGTATTTATACTTTTAATTTTCTTCTAAAATATATTTTGCAGAAATATTTCACACTTGGAAGTCTTTGTTTCATTCTTCTGATAAAATCTACAATGGTATTTTATGTTGAGGCAAATATCTGTCTTACTTAAGGACAAGGTTAGGCTCCCCTCGTTCCATGAGGTCATAGTAATAAAAATTTTTCTATGCATCATAAATTTCAAATTAGAAATTTTTAAAAAATCATGGAAGAACAACAGAACATAATTTTATCACATAAAACTGAAATTTAAATCCAGGAAAGCAAAAATATAAATATTACTTAAACCTCAAAAATTCTTCACAGAAGAATCTATTTTGTGTGTATGACAGCTCTCATACCACTTTTGCTAAAATTGTAATGCATGAAAGTTATATTTTGAACTTTTTTTCTGGTCTATGTAGCTTTCAACATATGTGTATGAAAAGAATAATTAAATTTGAAAATATTACAGAAATTATGTCAAATTGGGAAAGAAAGTGCACCTGAAAATGCTATAATATATTCAGTCATATCCGATGCATGATTCTGGCTAATGAGTAAGGAAGACTGAGAAATAATTAATTTTGGTGTTAGTGAATAAAATTAAGTGGATGTCTTGTAGTGCTGGAAAAATGAACAAATTGGTCTTGAAAGAATAGTAAAAATGGTCCTTATTAGCAAGTATGCTAGGATTCATTTTATGTACTTTAGCTAAGTTACCAATAAGGATATTTCCTGACAAAGGGCAATTTGCTTGGTAAAATAGATGGTTAACAAAAGAATAAAAAAATTCCTCAATAAGATGAATTCATCCACTGAGTGCAACAATGAATTCAAAATAGAACAATTGGTTGCAGGATCAAGCAATGTTCTTACTGTTGTACTGACAAAATCACTATGAGTTGAAACCATCTCTATACAGGCTAACAAGCGTTTTTATTTGGTGTAGGAGTACGCATTAGAATTCAACATTTTGAAAGTTGTTGCTGATGCTCATGATCTGCATGGATCCATTTGTAGATTGATATCATGAGCAAGACATAAAATGATCTCTTTTTGCAAGCATTATCTTAATACCACTCTATACAAATCTTTAAAAGTAGCACACATATGCATTCAAGTTTGAACACGAAAGTCCATGCATATACAGAGAAAGGAAAAGAGAGAGAGATGCCTTGAAACAGGAAGACATGTGACATTCAGCATCCCTGAATTCTAGAAATCACATAACAGAAAGACACCATTTAAAACAAAGTTATTTCTTAGTTTTCAAACAGAATAGGAAAATTGCAATTCAGTGAAATGTTGAGACCTGTGCACAAGCAAAGTTAAAAACTAGTGTTTATCTAAAATCTATGAACTAACAATTTCATTTTGAAGATTGAAAATTTGGCATCAACATCATTGGAATCAGGACAAGAAAGGGGGAATTTCCATTTCTGATCTTTCTGCAATTTTAAATGAATGACTAACTTCTGTGGGAAATCTCCATAATATTTTTGAGGGGTAAGCCACAAGGTCCATTTTCCTATCTTCCTGTCAATGTACTCTGTATGTTTCATTGATTCCTAATGGCAGGCGAAAGCTTCAGGACAAAGGTTCTATTTGGGGATAAGCTATATGTATAAGCTATATGTGTATGTATATTTGGGGATAAGCTTATGGAAGTGGAGATGCAGCAATACTGTGCCAACATACTTTTTATCTTGGTTGCAAGTATTGAGATACTTTTGCTGAATCACAGCTATCACTCATATAAAATTTAAAGTAAAATAATTATAACTTTATGTAAAATCACAAAGAAACCGAAATACAATAGGCATTATCTAGGAATATATTTATATAAATTAGGAATTCTCCATATAAAACTTTTTCTGGTACACATCAGAAATTGGATCCACAGAAGCTTACTACCAATGAGTAGATTACAACTTAGAATGTTTCCATCACCTTATTCTGCTCGCCTTGTTACATGCATATCTAAGTCACAGTGCTGCCAGTTGTTCTTGTTAGGTGTCATTGGTCTAATTTGATGTGATTAGGCCCAACAGAACAGCAAAAAACTCACAAACCACGGTCCGGTGCTAGGCCATCTTCACAATAGTTTCTATGCTGAAAATGTCTGTTGCAGCCAACTCCATGAAGTCCTTCCTTTTTTCCACTGACTGTTTTCTTTACCACTTTACCAAGAGGATGTCCTTATGCAGGGACTGGTCCCTCCTGACAACATGTCCAAAGCATGTAAGGAAAAGTTTCTTCACTGAAACCCTCCGTTTGTTCTTCTTCCAAGGTAGATATTTCTTTTGGTAGTCCAGGATACCTTCAATTTTCTTTGCTAACACCATAACTCAAATGTATTGGCTCTTCTTCCATCTTTCTTATTCAATATCCAGTTTTCACAGACATATGAGATAACTAAAAATACATCTTGGGTCAGATGCCCATTAGTCCTCAAGGTAACATCCTCACTTTTCAATACTCGAAAGAGATATTATGGAACAGATTTACCTGACAGATTGATCTCTTCACTGCTACTTACATCAGAATAGAATCCAAGCAAGACAAAATCTTTGACAATTTCAATCTTTTTCCATTAATCCTTGTGTTACCTACTATCAAGCTTTGAGGCTTTGGAGCCTTCTTTACATTGAGTTGCACTTCATAGAAAAGTTGTCCTCTATCCTTCATCCTCATTTGCCACAAGGACTCCTGACTTTCAGCCAGCAAGGTTGCCATCTTGCACATCATAGGTTGCTAATGAAACTTCCTCCAATTCTGATACCAAATTATTCTTAATATAATATAGCTTCTCTGGTTACATTAACAGAATATTGATTGATTAGCTATGATGAGAGAGTGCAATGCTGAGGCACACCTTTATTGATCCTAAGCCATCCAGCATTCCCTTGTTCTATTCACAAAACTGCCTCTTGACCCTTGCACAGTTCCACAGGATAGCATTGACGGTCTTTGGAATTCCCCTTCTTTTCAAGGCTATAAATAGTTTCCTATGTTCCCACAAAATTGAAAATGCAACTTTGACTCCTTTGATAAACTGATAGACACTAAATGAGACATTAATACATTATATACATGCATGCATATTATATGCATTATATACATGCATGCATATATACATATATGTATATAATACCAAGCTGCTCTGCTCTGAGATTTTTTTTTAATATCCCATTTTGGCAGTAACTTAAATAAGGAACCAGTAAATAGATATAAGTTTTTTGTTAGATTGAGTCATATTTATAAGAAATCCATTGCCTTGTATGGAAATATTGATGAACATCACAATCATGAACAATTTACCTTCTTAGCACCTGGAACAGCCTTTATCATATTGTCCTGTTAACACTGGTCCCAAAGAATTCATTATATATGCATATATATAAATATAGATATAGACTAGTGTTCCTGTAAGTTCTTCTTTATCATTACATTGAAAATCAAGAGGCAAGAAGTTAGCATTCATTTCACAAGACTTTTAAGTCAATTTTGAATGTTTTTCAAGATCAATAAACGGTATTCTTTAAAATATCACCAATGTTTAAGTCGGGTATTATTGTGGTTGTTGATGACTAGTGAAGAAAATGACTACGATCATATTTACAATGGGGCAAAACACTAGTAAGTACCAACTTTTCTTTTGAATAAATGATTTAAGTCAATTCAACTGATGATTAAAGAGCAATATGTACATATATAGGGTAAGTGACTTTCAATAGCTTTGCTCTCACAAGCATATGAAAGTGATCAGTGCTAGGGCTACTCCAAATGTCTTGGAAGAAGTGAATACAAATGAGGTCCCCAACATTTAGATTTTATTTATTTTAGAGTTTAACTCTGGAAAGGAGAGAAGTTGTTCTTAATGTTAGGTGCCATCAAATTCGTCCCAGGCTATAGTGACCATGACTACTTGGGCCCATTGTTGCAGCTACTTGTCAGTTTGTCTTCGTGAGGGCCATGCTCTTTACTGCTGTATTTTCATCCCCTTTCAAACACGGTGTCTTTCTCCAGAGACTTGTCTCTCTTGACAATATATCAAAAGTATATAAGACAAAGTCTTGTCATCCTTTCCTCTAAGGAGCACTCTGGCCTATTTCTTCCCACACAGACTTGTAATTTTGACAGTCGATGTCAAATACTCTTCTCCAGCATCATGACTTATGGATATTGAAAGGAGAGCTAGTGGGTTGAAAAAAAAAAGATGTTTATTAACTTATAATATTTTAATCATGTAGAAGTCAAGGAGCCAGAAAACAACAACTTTAAGGAAAATCAAGAAAATAAATTTAAGAAACATTTTGAAAATACAGTTGTAGTCTAATAAAACTACAAGTGAATGAATGCTATTAGAGTTTGAAATAGTGTGGGTGTGGAAAACACAATGAGGAGTGAGTATGGCTCATAGTTTGGAATTTACTCTTAAGGACTGTGTCTGCAATATAGAATAAATAAATAGATTTGCTTGTACAGGAATCATGAAAACAATCAGAATATCTCTGCTAGGTTTACACAACAATTTTTTATAGCCTTTATGGTTACAAAAGATTTAAATTAAATTTGACTCCTTAGGTCTTATACTGAGATGTTTCTAAGGAATAAACCTTTCCATGTTATTCCTCTGCTTGGCATTGTGGTAGCTCTCCATGATCCTCAAGATAAGATTCTTATATAGCACTTTCTTAGTTGATCTCTTTTTGCTTCTCTAGTTTCATTTATAGCTTCTGTCAAGCTACATATTTTAATTGCATTTAGAATGAATTGTGGGATGGTGTGATGGGTGTGTTTGATATGTCAACATGGCCACAGAAGGTTGGTAGGTCTGTTGTGACAGCATGGCCAATGAACACACGGGATGAATTGAAGGGAAGCAATAGGAAGGGCTTGGCGAGTCCCGCCCTCTCTCTTGCTTCCGGGTCTTCGGACCAGAGAGCTGCCTTGTTCGTCCTGTGCCTCGACTTCCGAGGAACACTACCCATGGAACACCTAATCGTGGATTGTGTTGCTGTGAGTTGAGGTTCCTTCAAGCCCTACTTCGCCACACTCCTGGGATATACATCTCTTGAGCTGGGGACTGTTGGACTCTCATCTGGCTGACTGTTGGTGACCTGCTCAGCTGTTTGTTGCCTGTGACCAGATAGCCTGGATTGCTCTACAGAGGACTACTCAGCAGCCCTCAAGATTTGAAGGACTGCCAGTCTTCTAGCTGCCTCCAGCAAGTGAGTTGCACTGAGCAATCTGTACTGCTTTATAGATAGTTAACTGTTTCTTTCTTAACTTATACACCCTTCTCTCTCTATATATAAATATATAAAAAGAATTACTAGTGTCCTGATTTTATTTCTCTAAGAGAAACCTGCCTGACACAAGTGGTACCAGGAGTGGCGCAGCTATCTGCAGAAGATGACAGGACTTTACTCCAAAATCCCAATGGTCTATGCTATGATTCACCAATAGGGGTCTGCCAAAGACACCACACTGCATCTTTGTCAACAACTGACACTTTTAGCAACATTGGGTCAGCTGGATTATAGGGTCTCAGTGGCAAAGCAGCTTGCATGGCAGCCTGGACCTGTTGCAGAGCCTTTTCTTGTTCCAGGCCCCACTCAAAATTGGAGGCCTTTCGTGTCACCTGATAAATAGGTCGAAGTGGAACACCCAAGTGAGGGATATGTTGCCTCCACATCCGAAAAGGCCCACTAGGCATTGTACCTCTTGTTTTGTTGTTGGGGGAGCCAGATGCAATAACTTGTTCTTCACTTTAGTGGGACTATCTCGACATGCTCCATACCACTGGACCCCTAGAAATTTTACCGAGGTGGAAGGTGCTTGAATGTTTGTTGGGTTAATTTCCCAACCTCTTATATGTAGATGCTGTACTAATGAATCTAAAGTCTTTGATATGAATATATAGGTCAAGCAAATATTTAGTAGGTTTCCCATCTATTTTACTCCTAGGGACACCATGACTAAGTAGCCAATGCCATAATTCTACACGAGACAGGCTGCTTTGATTACTATGAAAGCTTTGTTGTCTATTATAACCACATCCACCCTGTCTCTATTGATTCACCGCTGACACTTGCCCTCTGTTCCATGGAATACAATCAGCCCCATCATGGGTAAATGTCGGAATTCACTTAAGGCAGTTCCCACAGTTAATCCTGGTGCATACAACATAGCAATTATAGGAGTCTTCAAAGATGCTGGGGCCCACCTCACAAACTTATTCCTTATGGTTGTAGTGAAGAATATGTCCTCAGGACACACCCTTTTGGGGTCTATGAGAATATCCTGATAGATCCATTCCCCCATACCAATTTCCCTCAACTTTTGAATGCCTTCTTCTACAGTGTACCAAGGTAGGTAAGGCACCTCAAGTTGGTCTAATTTAGGCCATCTGGCAGCCCATGCCTCAGTGAACCAGCCAGATAAGGAGTTGGTTCCTCTCTTAGCCTCTCTCGCTGAGACATTGAAAGAAGAGTCTGTGCTTAGGGGTCCCATATCCAGAAACTCAGACTGATCTAATATGACATTTCTTGCACCAGTATCCCACACCAATGGTTACCCTCAGTAACCATTCCCAGAGATACTCTCCAGGCTTTTGCTTGTACGTATTTGAAAGCTCGAGCAGTTCTTTGTGAGAATAGCGTACTTCTTCTTGAGTAATCACCTCGGCCTCACCCTTAGGAGCTTTCCTTGCCTTAATTTTAGTTATAGGTCTAGCAGACTCTATCAATGGTGAGGGTGTTTCCTGGGTGTTCTCAGCACTATCTTGTAAGTCATTTCCCTCAGGCAATGGTAGAGATGCAGCCCACCTGGTGTTTCACCTTGAGTAGGTTGGTTGAGTGATTGTGACTGCCCATCCCTCTGTTCACCTGATCCAGATGGTTTCTTAGCATGCCATAACATGGGCATGTGTGTGTTAGCTCTTTCCTTCTTTTCTTTGGGAAATAAGAACACATGTCTCATTGATCAGCATTTCTTTCTCTCAAAACAATTTGGCTTTCTTGGCCAAATTTTATGGTCCAGGTCCAATTCAAGAGCTTCATGGCTGCTTCTTATGCCACAAATAGTTCATCTATTTTCTTTACATGATTATTAAATGTTCAAACATTGAAATTGTTTATTTTTATCTTTCTCCTTTACTTGACAGTACATTTAGTAATGACCATAAATCTATTTATAGTACATTCAAACATGTGGTATTCAGAGTACTCTGTAGAGAGTTGAAATATTTTAAACTAATTATAAAAAACCTGAAATATTTTAAACAAACTATAAAGTGTGAAAATGTATTTAAATTTTTGAAGTTGGCACACAGGATTGATCTAGCAATGAAAATATTATACATAAATCGACCAAGTAATTTAGAGTACATATTTGACATTACTTTTCTTTAAATATATAGTGCAAAAGAATAAAAAAGGGTAATATGGGTATGTAATATGCATATTTTGCCTAAATATATGTAAAAAGCTACTCATATAGCTAAACACATGTATGTATGTATTTGCATACATATACAGTTCATATACAGAAACAGAGGTAAAATTTTCATTTTATTTCTATGTTATTGGTAGGTACATTTAATATATTATTTAGGTAGATTTTGAAAATATAGAAGTAAATGAGCAAACAGGAAAAGAGTAAATTTTCTTGCCACACACATTCCCCTAATGTGTTAAAATACATATTTTAGCAATATTGTTATATTACCTGGCAGAGGAGATACCATGATCATGAAGGTGGTTTTCCCAGGGCAAGACCCACCCATTGAGCTCCATGTATGCTGGCCCTTGCGATTTCCCCAAATGTGGGAAACTCGACTGCATAATTTGTATTAATGAGGGACTGGAAAGAAGAAAGAGAAACAATACTGTCATAACATCTTCTAAAATAACAGATGCAATATGATTTCTAAATTTTAAAATATACTGTATTGTTTCTAAAATATTACTTTTATATATTTGAAGGTTTAGTATTAAATTGATTTTCCAAATATATTAATAAAGGAACCACTGAAATAGAAAAAAAGAAGTAACTTATTTAGAGTTATATTTCAGCATGTTTGTTATTGTTTTAAGAAATAGGGACTGAACCCCAATGGTGTAGTGTTTGTGAGTAGGACTGCGGCCCACTGGGTTGGAGGTTCAAATCCAGCAGCAGCTCTTCAGGAGCAAGACTGGGCCTCCTACTCCCACCACCATAGGACAGTGATGTCTCCCCCCCACAAAAAAAAGAAATAGAGAATTTACATAAGATTTTTGTCTTACTTTCTTAGCATTCTAGCATAAAAAATAATAGCAATTGGGTATTTTAAATAATAAAATAAAAAATCATAAATAATCACAATTAACATAAGGAAATAATTTTATTTTATTTCCTTACTGTAGCATTATTTCTATGCATATAAATAATCAAAATAATATAAAAGCAGAAATATCTAAGATTTTTCTAAATATCTTAAGTGAATTTGAAGTGCAGACTGCAAACTATTTGCAATGAACATGAAAACAAAGGTTAAAATTTCATGCAAATCAATGCAAAAATATTAAAATCCAAGCAGAATAAATAAGCATTAGACATCAATATTCATTCCATATAAATAAAATATATAAATGGTAATAAAACATAGGCATATTTATCTTCTCTTAAATTAAAAAATGAAAATTCAAACTTGAGGAAAATAGTTGTCTTAATTAGTAAATTTTGAATTATGACATTTATAGTGAATGGGAAAATAGAAACTAAAAATTTCCCACTGTTATAAGGGACAATTTACTATACCTTCTCTATAAATACTCAATATGTATGAAAGGTTTCAGTGTACCTTTACACTAATAAATTTTGAAAGCCTCCTATTTGATATTTTTTGCTTTCGATATTTTGATTTTATGAACAAAATGTTTTCCTCTAGTATTTTTCACAAAATTAGAAGAAAACTAAAATATTTAAATCATGAAAAATAAAGATATACAGATTAATTAAGATCAATTCAATTGATCAATATTTTTGTGATGACTGCAATAACTGGCCTAAATATAGTATTTATTGTAGGAATGAAGCAAGAAGAGGCAGTGTATCTACTTGTTGTACATGATGCTGTTATGAGTTAGAAAACACATGACAAAATCTAACTAACAAATTAGACAGACTTGTTTCACTTGTAAATATTTTTGAAAATTAAATTCTGCCAAAGATCATTCTACCTGGAGTTCTGAGTATTTCCTCACGGTCCAAGACTTTTGAGCAACTTTTTTTTTAAGCAACTTTCATAAAAATGCACTAAATAAATGTCTGTCCTCCACTGAAGCTATCTACTGACATTTCAGATGGTGAAAATTATCTTTTCAAATGGAAGAGGAGAAAAATGTGCCAGTAAAGGTTAAAATGCACCTAACTTTCTAATTGCAGATATCTCATACAGATGAACATATAAAGTTCATTAACTCATAGTGATTTTTGTTGAATAACAGAAACAGAGAAAGGTAAAGAATGCCAACTATATGAGAAAGGAGATGCTGTCCAAAGGTCTAGTGCTGCTCAGAGGTTTAGTGAGTGTGGCTGTATAGATAAGATACACACACAGATACATATTTGCTGTATATATTATATGCATATATGGCCCACACCAGTACACATGTGTTATATATATGAATAATATATAACAAACATGAGCATACATAAGTATATATAAACTCTATGGCAGTTAAGTTCAAAGTAAGATAAGGTTTCATAGATTTTTAGAGATTTAAATATAGAAATTACATGTAAACATTAGTAATCTACAGTGGAAATGCATTTATCATATGACTTGTGTACAATACCAAAATAATGATGATGATGATGATGATGATGATGATTGGATGGTATTTTCTTATAGTAAGTTTCATATTCTTACCTGAGGGTAGTTTTTATAGCTTCAATGACAAACATCAATCCTATTGATAATTACTATTATATATGTGTACATATATGTTCAGACACATAAGAATCTTACATACACAGCAAAGGAAGCATTGCCTAATCTTACACCATGTTCCCAAATATTGATAAATCTATGATTGTTGTTGCAGCATAGTGTCAATCCATCTCAATAAGGATGTTTTCTTGCTTACTGACCGTCTGCTTTATCAAGTGTGATGTCCTTCCAGAGGCTCATTGCTCATAACTGCATGTCATGAATGCGTGGGGACAAAGTCTTGCCATTCTTACTTCTAAGGACCGTTGTGTTAATCTGGATAGACTTGCGAAACAGATTCATAGACATGCATATGGATTTGAGTAAGGTTTATATACAAAAGGAATGGGACATTGAGAATGCATCCCAGCCCAGTCCAGTTCAAAGCCATAAGTCCAATATTAGCCCATATGTCTGATATCAGTCTGTAAAGTCTCCAAATAACTCATGAAGTCAAAGGCCAGTGGGTGCAGAGTCCTGGCACCAGCAGGGGTCTCTTCCCATGGCTCCTCACTTCTAGGGCTCAGGGTCCATCGACAGTACCCAGTGGTGGTAGAAACAACTCAGTGTTGGCAGGGGTGTCCACGTTGTTTCTCAAGCTTCAGAGGTCTGGTTCCATCAGAGTAAGGTCATGTGGTTTCTCCTCCAGCTCCTCAGATACTGCCATCTTGTCTTGTTCATAGTTCGTTGTCGCGGAGACTAACTCCCAACAACTGGGGGATGGTCTTTCATCTCCATGAGGGAAATATTGTGAGATTTCCCGGAAGTCTCAGGAGAAAGCCATGCCCACAAGGAGGCCTCATTGGCTACTTAATAGCTATCTCCAGATTAACAGGCTAGGCTCCACTCCTACATCCCAATCATGAAATTGGCATCACGAATATATGTTTGCAACACCATTCTGGCTGCATTTCTTCCAAGATAAATATTTGTTCTTTTGGCAGTCCATTAAGCATACAATTCATCAAATGCATCAAATTTCTTTGGTAATTTTAAATTAATGTTCAACAATCACATGCATATGAGGTAAGTGATAATATCATGGCTTGAGTTAGGTGCAGCATTAGTCCTTAAAGTGACATTCTTGCTACTCAACAACCTACAGAAATTTTGTGCAGTATTTATTCAGTGCACTGTGTAGAGTTTGATTTCTTGATTTCTGCTTCCATGGATACTGATTGTGGATTCAAACGGGAAGAAATCCTTGACAATTTCTCTCTACCTATCATGATGTTACCTGTTTTTCCAATGCTAACAATTTTTGTTTCCTTTACATTAAGTGAAATCCATATTCAAGGCTGCAATCTTTGATGTTTTTAGGCAAGTGCTTCCAGGTCCTCCTCACATTCAGCAAACAAGGTGGTACAATCTGTATATCCCAGACTTGTTTCATTTGTAAATATTTTTGAAAAGCAAATTCTACCAAAGATCATTCTACCAGGAATTCTGAGTATTTCTTCATGGTCCAAGACTTTGAGCAACTTTCATAAAAATACACTAAATACATGTCTGTATTCCATTATTGATGCAATATTCTTCCCCATGTAGTCCTACTTTTCTTATGATTTACTCAGTGTGCAGACTGGTTGTGGTGAGAAGATACAAACTTGATGCACATTTTTTTTTATTTTAAACTCCTCAATACCCCCTTATTCTTCTCCAAAGTTTGCTTCAAGATTGAGAATAGCAAACAATTAATGAATTGGCTGCCCATGTCTGAAGATAAAGACACCGAAAATTAAATGCATTGTGTAGAAACATTATCAAATACTGAAGGTCTAATGAATGGAAAGCTAACATTGTCAGACACAATGTTGGATAAAGGGCCCTTCAGGTCCAAAGGCACTGAAAATGTGGGTGAAGAGGAGCTATTTTTTTCCAAATAGTGTCCACATGGTGACATGAGTGGAGTCAATCCTGAGGGAGTGGAGCTTTTGGGATTCTCATTTTCTAATGGGTGACAAGTCAAGTGGAGAAGAAGTAATTGCAAAAAATCTACTTCTAATCAGAACTGGAAATGTACAAAATATGAATCTAGCACAATTGAAATTCATCAAACGTTAAATGTCGCACATAAAGATTAATATCTGAGGCATTATAACTGAAATTGAACAGTATTGACCATTTTGCAACAGAAAATAACATGATTTACTATTCTGGGAATGACACAATAAAAAACTAATGGCATTTGCATTCCATATACAACAGAATAGCTCATGGTCCATATTGAATTTTAATGCCAACTGTGATAACATTTTATCTATCTACGCTCAAGGATAACCAGTACATATGACTCATTTCAAAGATATTCACAAACCACAAAACCTAGTGATAGAAGAAATATCAAGGAATTCTACCAAAGTCCTCAATCTAAAATTGATCAAGGATAAAATCAAGATGCACTGATAATTATTGATTATTGGAATTTAAAAGTTGGAAGCAAAGAGGAAGAGGAGTTGGAAAACATGGTACTGGTGAAAGAAATGAAGTTGGAGATTGAATGACAGAAGCTTGCAAACCCAACCACATGATCATACCAAAGCACAGATGGAGAATATGCACATGGACTTCTAAAGAGGCAATATGAAGAATTCAAATGGATGACATAATTAGGAAGAAAT